>PVHP010011511.1:0-44997 GCA_004024765.1 Zapus hudsonius | reverse complement strand
AAAATAAGCAGTGTTGAGGACATGGAGGAGTTGGAAGTCTTATGCATGCTGCATGCTGACAGAAATGTAAAATAGTGCAGTCACTACAATATGAAAGTTCTACAAAACAAAAATTAGGATTACTTTGTGGTCTAGCAATCCTGTTTCTGGATATAGATATATTCCCTCAAAGAATTTAAAATAAGGACTAAAACAGATATTTCTATACTAATTTCACAGTAAAATTGTTTATGTTGTCAACAGATAGGAATAACTCAAATGTCCATTGATAGATGAATGGATAAAGAAAATGTAATAAATACTCACAATGGAATGTTATTCAGCCTCCGAAAGGAAGAAATGTCTGACACATGCTGCAACATAGAAGATATTAGGCCAAGTGATAAATACCAAAAAATTCTAATTATATGAGGTACCTAAAAATGTCAAATGCAGGCTGGAGAGATGGCTCAGCGGTTAAGGCACTTGCCTCCAGTGCCTAAGGCCCCGGGTTCAATTCCCCAGGACCCACATAAGCCAGACCCACAAGGTGGTGGCCCTGGTGCGCTCTCTCTCTCTCTCTCTCTCTCTCTCTCTCTCTCTCTCTCTCTCTCTCTCTTTCTCTCTCTCTCTCTTTCTTTCTCTCTCTCTGCTTGAAAATGAATAAATAAAATATTTTTTAAAAGTCAAACGCATAGAAACAGAAAGTAGAATTGGGCTTGCCAAGGGCTAGGAAGAGGAGGAATGGGAAGTTAGTGTTCTGTGGGCATGGAGTTTTAGTGGGAGATAACATGTCTTGAAACAGGACTGTTGATGGTTGTACAATGACATCAGCATATCCATGTCACTGCAGTTAACTTTTACACGATGGATGTTTTACCACAGTAACAGTTAACTTTAAAAGCACAAGAGTAAAATCAGGTGGGTTTTCAATTTTTCCCCAGTTTTTTTCTTTATTATCCATAATTAGATACATTGAATGAGCAAATAATGTGTTTGTATCCCCAGTTCTCTGATTTCCCTCTTCCTTGTCCCCAATCAGCTGGGTATCCTCCTCCATGGGCAATAAATTTTTAAGTTTGCATGCATGTGTGTGCTCGTGGAGGTAAAAGGGAAACGTTGGGTAGCTTCCTCAGTTGCTTTCTACACTATGTGTTGACATAGGATTGCTCATTGTTCCTGGATTCAGCTCACTGATTCAGCTACGCTAGGTAGCTAGCAAACCCCAGGGATCCTCTTGCCTTTGCCTTTCGGGCACTGTGATTACAGGTACTTGGCTTTTACATGGGTACTGGGCAACTGAACTCAGGTTGATATGCTTGGGAGGCAGGCACTTTATATACTGCACCATCTGCTCAACCTACTTTTTCCCTATAAGTCCATAATTATGTTGAGTGCCTTAATATGGATTAATATAAGTCAAGGGTTAAATTATAGCAATTGTCAACATTTTCTGCATAGGAAGCTCTTTTCTTTCTTTTTTCAAAGCAATCACTTCGAGATTCCTATGTGGTTATCCAGGACTTGGTGTTTTTCAAAGCTCCCTGGTGACAGAGACATGCAAACAGCTGAGGTTCAGCAGCTGGAAGAACATAGCTCATCCCTTCCCCACCTGCTTGCTGCTGTAGGTTCATTGAGTGACCCAGTGCCGAGAAATAAGATGAAGAACAATTGAGGACACACCTCCACACCTTATGGCATACATATGTGCCCGCACACATACAAACATGTATATACCCTTTTGTGTAACACACACACACACACACACACACACACACACACACACACACACACACACACACAAAGAGAGGAGAAAGGAAAGGAAAATGTTGAGTCATGACTATGTTCCAGTTTGTGCTGGTGCTTGCCTTGGAGTTGTTACTGGATCCCACAACAGCCCTGGGAGGCTCCATGTTCAACATGAGAAAATTCTTTTTAAAAGTATTTTTTAAAATGTTTATTTATTTGTGTGTGTGTGTGTGTGTGTGTGTGTGTGTGTGAGAGAGAGAGAGAGAGAGAGAGAGAGAGAGAGAGAGAGAGAAAGAAAAAGAGAGAGAGCAGGTAAAGAGAATGGGTGTGCCAGGGCCTGTAGCCACTGCAAAGAAACTCCAAATGCATGGTCACCTTGTGCATCTGGCTTTACATTTGTACTGGAGAATCAAACTTGGGTCCTTGGGCTTTGCAGGCAAGAGCTTAATTACTGGGAAATCTCCCCAGCCCTTTTTTCAAGGAAGTATTTTAAAATATCATTTATTTGTTTATTTATTTGAGAGACTGAGAGAGGGAGAGAGAGAGATAAGAAATTCTTGTAGACAGGTCAAGAACTTTCAGAGTACAACAGAGTTGCACATGCACTTGAGATAGAGACAGAGCTTTCTAGAACTTTTCCAGTTTTGGGAAGGAGTTGAGGCACAAACCTAAGAGGGCACTGGAACTCTGACAGGAGGGCATGCAGGAAAAGAAGAAAAGGGCAGAGACAGAAAGACAAACTTTACGATCTTTCCTATCTTACTCAGGCCTCAGCTTGCCTGTGAGTAGTCACTGGGATTAGAAGCACAAAGTTGGAAGGTGGGCCCATAAAATTCCTGTTCTGCAGATATTCTTCAACTATAGTCAATGCAACAGGTTTGACTAAGGCTCTGTGGATGCCAGCAACACTGCAAGATGTCTCAAGTTCAATAACAGATGATGTACAATATTTGTCCATAAGGATCTGACTGTAGTGGAGACAAGAGGTACACCACCAGCAGACACTCCAAATACAATGACATGTGGTCTTATCATCAAGATAGATCTGCTGAAAGCTGTAAAAGTACAAACTAAGTTTTCCAGAGAAGTCACCAAAGTTTTACAGTGGAATTGCCATTTGAACTTGGCCTCCATGTGTGAAAAGATGTCCACACAGAAAAAGAAACTGAAAAATTTAATGTTGCAGAAGTGTGGACTACTAGCCTGGGAACCAGCCAGGAAGCCAGGGTCATGGCAGAGTATAGTCTGTCCTGGGCTGCTATTGTAGAACACTGAGTTTGGAAAATTAATAAAGAGCAGGTGTCTATTTTAGTTCCAGAGGTTGGAAAGCCCAGAGTTGAGGCTCCATCATGCTGCTCCATCCCATGGTGGAAGGTAGAAGAAGGAAGATTTATCTGTCACCCTGAGATATTGAAATCACTGTACATAGAGGTAGGGCTGGTATTCTGGGTCACCCTATGCATTAGTCAGGGTTCTCCAGAGGAATAGAACCAATAGAATCAATTGGTATTAAAACAGTGACTTACTGAATTATCTGACTCCGACAATAGCTGTCTTTAGGCTTCAGAGTTAAGGATCCTGGTAGCTGTTCAGGCCATGTGGCTGGATGCCTCAGCAGTCCCATTCTGGCTCTGAAGACCCTCCTTGAGAGCAAGGTAGATGTATAAACAAGTGAATAGCAGGGGCAGCCAGGCAAAAAGCATTCACCAGTGAAGGCAGGTAAAAAGGGACTGTGTTCTCTCAGAGCTTCTTTATATTTAGCCCACCATTAGAAGTACTGCCTGCTCAGGAGGAAGGACTCACTCTGGATGAAAGATTTCCTCCTTCAGTTAATCCTTCCTGGAAGTAATCTCATAGACTGGCCCAAGAGGAATGTCTCTCGATTTCTAATCTGATCAAGTTGACAACAAAACTTAACCATCATAAGTCCACACCTTGTCAACTTGACAGCTAACAATATCTCTTTATATCATGCTAATTTTCAAATGAATATAATAACAAGGTTATTATTTTGCCTAACATTATATAACTATCCCACATACAACCAGAAATGCTCAAACATTCCCCACAAACACATGGCAAGTTCCTAGAAATAAAAGAAAGAAACAAAGGCATCTTAATATTTGCATACATGCACACACACTCTTAACAAAGCAGGTTAGAAACAGTCATGGCAATTACAATTCTTGTTTCTGTATCTGGTCACGTGGTCTTAGCTGGTATTTGTGACTACCTTCTTCTACTACCTATTCTGTATTTCCTCTACCCTCAGCAAGCACCTCAGCAGGTCTTGGTTCTTTACCTGGGGGAGTGACCAATACCTTCATTCATGAAGGGTTTGGGGCATTTATCATACTGCCTTGATTGGGGTGTAGTTTCCCTTTGACCTTGATTATAGTACATAGTAATATTAAGAGGCACCCTGAAGGATCTCCTGAACTCCAGACACACTCTTCCTTACCTCCATTGTGGGGAGCAGTCCAATTTCACTGTGGTAGTCTGGATCAATCACTGCTGCTAACACTGTAACTCCAAAATGTCCAGTGGAGAAATCTTAGCTTCCATTTCAATGCAATGTTTTTGGTGTCTCCTGGCAAAAGCACACCCCCCTCTGGAACCAAGACCTCTAGGCCACTAGTGCATATGGTTATGGAAACAGGAGACAAGCATTTGGCTAATGGGTCACTTGCAGTGATACTAAGGGGTACCATTCCCATTTCCACCCCTTGATTCCTGGACTTATGAATCATAGCTATAAGAAAAGCAGTACCATATATAGGGCATTTATTCAGAGCATATACAGCCTTCTGGAAAACCCTGCCCCAGCCCTCCAAATCTTGCCACCTAGTTGGCACTGTAACTATTTCTTTAAAAGGCCATTCCCCCGTTCTTTCAAGCCAACTGTTTTAGTATGGTGGAGCTTTTGGTAAGATCAATGAATTCCATGAGCATGAGCCCATATACCATACTTCCTGTGAATTCCTTGGTCATAAGTAGTACAGTGTGGATTACCATGATGGTAGATAAGGCATTCTATATATCAATGGATGATAGTTTTGGAAAAAGCATTATGTGAAAGAAAGGCAAATCAATACCAAGAATAAGTATCTATTGCAGTAAGGACAAAACACTCTCCTTATCATGATGAAAATGGCCAAATATAGTCAATCTGCTACCATATTGCTGGCTGGTCACCCTGAGGAATGCTACCAAACCAGAGGCTCAGTGTTAGTCTCTGCTGCTGATTTGGCACTCAGCAGCAGCTGTAGCCAGTGCATCCTTAGTTAAAGGAAAACCATGTTGTTGAGTCAATGCATAACCTTGAGCCCTGCCACTATGGTCGCTTTGTTCATGGCCCCATTGGACAATGACAGAGATAGCTGAGGGTGGAAGACTGACTGATATCCACAGAATGGGTCAGCTTATCTACTTGATTATTCAAGTCATCCTCTGCTGAGATCACCTCTTAATGAGCACTTATATAGGACTCAAGTATTTGTACCTCTTTTGCCCATTCAGAGAGGTCTATGCACATACAGCTTCCCCACATGTCTTTCTCATGAATGTTCCAATTGTCCTCCTTTTAGGAACTAGACCATCCTGCTAAACCATTGGGTACAGCCCATGAATCAATATATAACTACATATCTAGCCATTTTTCTTCCAAGGAAAATGCACAATCATGTGTACTACCTAAAATTCTGCCCATTGTAAAGAATTCCCTTCACCACAGTCTTTCAGGGTAGTTCCAGAGAGGGACTGTAATCCTGTGGCTGTCCATTTCTGGGAGGTACCTACATAAGGTACAGACCCATTTGGAAACCATGCCCTAGTCCTCTCCTCCTCGGTCAATCAATCATGGGGCACATTCTATGATGCTCTAAGTACATGCTTGGAGACAGAAGACATTTTAAGAGAAGTAGGAAGCTTAGGTATTTGAACAACTTCTTCAAGTAACTTACTTATGCCTTCAGGACCTGCTTGAGGCCAGTCACATACATACCACTTCCATTTGATGATGGAATGTTGCTGTACAATCCAACTTTATGGATTGTTAGGCCAGATAACACTCAGAGTATTTGATGGCCCATCATCAAGTGTTCAGTTTACACTAAGACCTAATGGCAGGTCAGGAGGAGTCTCTCAAAGGGAAAATAATTGCAGATAATGGCAGGATCTTGCTACAAAATCCCAAGGTCCTCCACTATGATTCATTTATGGGGTAGGAGCTGTTGTAGTCAGCTTCACATTGTTGGGACAAACATCTAAGCAGAAGTAGCTCATGAGAGGAAAGGGGGTTATTTCAGGCTTACACATTCTAGGGAACACCATCAGTGATGAAAGAAGCTGACTCACTTTCATAGATCCAAGCAGAGAGATGCCATCAAACTGCCAGCAAATCCCCCCCCCATAAAAAATGCAGGTAGAACTGAAAACTGCTCTCTCTACACCTTAAGGCTGAACTTAATATCTGCCCCCAAACACACCTTAAAACTGGCTCCCAAGATTCATCCCTAGGGCCATACCTCTTTCCTTATAGGGCTTTGCTTTCTGGAAACTCAAGATTCAAGCCTGAGTCTATAAGATCACACATTTAAAACACTACATTTTGCCCCTGGAAACCATAGACTCATGATCATCTCACAATGCACAGTCCAACTTCAAAGATCTCCACAGACTTTACCAACTTTAAGACTGTTCCAAAGTCCCAAGTCTCATCTGAGATTTAAGACTGTCTCTTAACCGCGAGTCCTATAAAATAGAAACAAGTTACATACTTCAACATATAATGGCACAGAGTAAACATTTCCATTGCAATAAGATATAATAAGGAGAAAATAGACTAATGTAAAAATCAATAACCATCAGGTAAACACCAAACATCTTCAGTTTTCAAGTCTGACATCCATAACCAGTGATGACAGTCTCTGGATTTTCTATTCTGCCTCTTCAACTGGGCTGATCACAACCCAGGCAAATATTCCATCTTGAGCCCCCAGCTTTCCATGGTAGTCACTGCATAGTCCTGGTATATCCAAAGCCTCCTTGAGTCTCTGTTGAAAACCAAGATCCATCTTCATAGCTCCATACAAAAATGTCCCTTTTTTGGGCCTCTAATACAGGGACATCACCCTGCTTCACAAGGCTGCATCTCTGCTGCCAGTTCCTGGAACTGGATCTGTTCATATTATGGCCTTACTGGGCCTCTATACAAGAATTCAACCCTGTTTTACATGCCACATCTCAGCAGTGGCTGGAACATTGTACACTTTATGACCTGCTTCCCTGAATTCTTCATGTCTCCAAAACCAGTATCAAGTGTACAATAGCACAGCCAATTTCTAAATCCAGGGAGGAATAAACTGTGTCCTTGAAAAGGAGTATATGCCTTTAGAATTCTTCCTTAAAGTCTCTTCCATGTCAGAAAAAATGCATTCTAACTCATTGAGCCTTTTCTGGGTAGATTTCACCCTCAGGTATGTCTTCTATTATCCCAATACAAAACAGTTGCCCCACTCTTAATGGAGTTAATCTGCTTAAGAAAACTAGTCTTTTTACCGGTAACTTTAAACTTGCTTGAATTTTCTTCCTGTAATTAAACTGTACATCTGTCCTATCTTTGTGTTCTCTATCTTCAGCCAAGCACACCATACATTACTTTTAATTTCAATTTTGCTCAAATTCTCTGAGAATAGGAAAAAGAATGCAGCAAGCCTTTATGCCCAATTCTAACAAAGTTCTTTGCTTTTGAAAGTTCATAAGCCAAGACTTCACAGTCCACAATTCTCTCTGCATTCAGCATTTTCAAACTATTGCTGGACTCCATCAAACTTGGATAACCACACTGTTCTAAGGCATCTCCAGTCCAAAGTACCAAGCCCTCCCACATTCCTCCAGCACACAAGTTCCAAAAGACCAAAATCCACATGGTCAGATTCATCACAACAATACCCCACTTTTCTGGTACCAAATTCCTGTTGTGGTCAGTTTTGCATTGCTGGGACAAACATCTAACTAGAAGCAGCTTAAAAAAGAAGAAGGGCTTATTTTAGGCTTAAAAATTCCAGAGGAACACTGTCAATGACTTAAGAAGCTGACTCACTTTCATACATACATGCAGAGAGACACTATCAAATAGCAAGCAAACACTAAAAACAAAAACAAAAAAAAAAAAAAAACGAGCAAACAAACAAAAAATCACAAACAGCCTGTGCTCCAAACTGCTTTTCCTGCACCGTAGGGCTGGGCTTAATTAAGGCCCATCCCCAAACACACCTTAGGGCTGGATTCCAAGATCTGCCCTAATGACATACCTCTGCCCACTGGAGACTCAAAATTCAAGTCTGAGTCTAAAGGGCCATACATTTGAACCAGTATAGGGGCTTACCAAGCCTCCAAACAGCATCCCTATCTGCCAATGAACCTTAAGTACTTAAGTACCATACATTCTGTGTGATCATCTGCCTAAAACAGCAGAGCAGCCTTCGATTAACTTGGAATATGGGCTAGAGTAACACACCCATGTGAGGAATGTGCCACTTCCAAAATCAAAATAGGCACAGTAGGCATTGTGCTTCTTTCTTAGTGTTAGGAGAGGCCAGGCGCAACAACTTATCCTTCACTTTAGAAGAAATACCCCTGCATACCCCACATCACTGAACTAGAAATTATCCTGAGGTAGAAGATCCTTGGATTTCAGTTGGGTTTATTTCCTATCCCGTGATGTGCATACGCTGTAGCAGCAACACCAGAGTGGTCATCACCTCCTGCTCACTTGATTCAATCAGCATACTATCTGGCTATAGGTCTAGAAGCAAAGGTGGATGGGCACTGAGGGGATCAGCATGGTCTTGCTTGCCATCTCCTTCAGGGGAGGTCATTGCCTTTTCCTTTAATTTTCTCAGGCAAGGGTGGAGAGGGAAATAGTTGAGGGGAGTTAGGGCGGGGATGCAACTGCTTCTTGGGCAAAAAAGACACACTTCAGTTTTGGCCTTGAGTTACTTCCCAGTGTGCTTTGCTGTGTGTAGCTGCCAAGAGTGGCAGGGATACATCTAGAAAGTAGTGAAGCTGTTGTGGCCTTTGTTCTCATGTCCTAGGAGCCTCAGTCTTCCAAATATCCATGTTCCATGCAGTTCAATGCCCAGGGATGCACAGCATCAAATCCCAGACACCACACCAGGAGTAAGATGGACCAAAGGCAGCCCTGTCCTCAGACAGGGCTTCCAGTGTTGGTACCTCTAGAAAACGAGAGAGAACAAATGAACAATGGCCACCAAAGTAGGCACATACATGTATTCATTTTCCCCCAATGGTTGGGGCCTTGATCTATTTGCAGCTTATGTAATCCCTGAAACAAGTCCAGCTGAATTATTCAAACAGCTCCAAATGCCAATTCCTTTTGATTTTAAATAACAAGCATCCCTGAGAGGGATGATTTTCAGAACGATGACTAAGGGAAAATATTTTCGAGCAGGGTTTTTGCACAGGAAAATTCATTGCTTCCATCTCCACATCCCACACCCCACATTCCACACCCCTCAGTATAAAAATATTTGTATTTAAATAATTTTGAATGTCATGCATTTATAATTAAAAGCAATTCTGTGCTCAGAAAGACCAGAAATTCCTGACTTTAAATCAATAAGAAAGATTAATTTTCCTCAAAGGAGAATTTCAGAGATTCAAAGGTGATTGAAACCAACCGAATGGCTATAAATCCCTGTTACATGTGTTCCCTGGAGATCTCTGATATCCTTACAGCCTTCAGTGCCAAGAGTATATGGGACATTCTAGCAAGAGTTTATTTCTCCAGATCTTTCCTTCCTCCCTTCTCCTTCCTACTGTTAAGTACCCAAGGCTATATTTTCACAAAATATTTTTGCATCTTATAAAACTACACTCCACAGCTGGGGAGATACCTCAATCAGTAAAGAGCTTAACTTGCAAGCATGAAGACCTGTGTTTGATCCTCAGAATACATGTTATTTAAAAAAAAAGCCAGACAAGGTGGCAAGCTCTTGTAAGCCAACACTGTGGAAGCAGAAGACTCTGGAGCTTACTGATCAACCAGTCTACCCTATTTAGTGAGTTCCAGGCCAGTGACAGATGCAGTCTCAATAAAAGGTGGATGACATCTAAAGAAACAATATTTAAGATTGTCCTCTGGCCTCTATACACACATGCATACACATACACTCACATACACACATACACAAAATCTACACTCCCCATCCTTTGCCTCTAGTGAGTGCGCCCCTTTTAATGAACAATTCACATCTCTTATGTGTAACACATCTCTTCTCCCCATTCTCTGCCCCAGCCAAAGATTTCCATTCTCTTGGCTATGTTGACTGACTGCTTCAGGCATGGGTCAGTCCCAGCCTCCACTGAGGAAGAAGCACTGTAGGAAGGTGACATGGCATATTCCTGATGTTTGAAGGCTCTCTGTCTGTGTGTTCATCTCTCCCTTTCCCTCTAGTATTAATTCCATTTCTCTAGAGAACCCTAACTAATGCACTAGACATATTCCATATTTTCATCCTTGGATTACCCAGCATTTTATCTGTGTGTTTGTTTTAGCTTGCCTGAAATTAAAGTGTCTTAAACAGTTTTGAGTGTAAGTGAATGGAATCCCCTACAGTTCATTAAGTGAGATATTCTCTCAGAATCCCGCCTTCATTATTAGTTACTACACAGAAAAACACTGAAAAGCATGAATGTGTCAGATGCCTTCTACTGCCATTGCTTAGAATTCTTTTTAGTTGGTTCGGGTAATTAATGTTGGCTTAGTTCAAGTATGGAAGGGTGGGGCCTGGGGTGCTCCACTGTTACTATCACACTTCCATTTGGAGATACAGATCCTTTGATTTTGATGGATCCCAACAGATTTTCCTCATTTGGACTAAGTACTACAGTAGGTAGGTCATGGAATCACTTGCTATATATTTTGACTGATGTCTGTATGAATATGCGCAGGTGTCATTAGCTCCATGAAACCAGTGCCCTTCCAGGCTGTCCTGTCAGGACCAGCTCAGACCCATCACCACCTGTATGTCTGCTGGGACAAGCAAGGCGTACTGAACTCTTGTACCACAGTTCTGGATGCTAGAAATCCAAGGCCATACTTCCTCTGGTGGTACCTTAACTTGTGCAACAGAATTCTAATTTGAAACATAATTCTATGGTATTCTCATTGTGCACATATGTTATGGCTTGGATGTGAAATGTCCCCAGCAGGTTCATGCTGGTGGCATTATTTTGGGAGGTTCTGGAAAAGGGGTCACTGGGACAAGTCCTTGGAGGTATCTTGTCCTTGGTGGACTCTGTCTCTTTCTCAACTTCCTGTCTTACGTTTACCTCTGCTTTCATGATACGTATGAACACAAATAAATCTTTCCTCCTTTAAGTTGTTTCTGTCAGGAATTTGGTCAGAATGACATCTAAGATAACTAATACAATGCGGCTGTCTCCAAATTCCCTTTTCTATGAAGACAGCAGTAATATTGGATTAATGGCCTACATTACCTCAGTATGGCTGTATCTTAAGTAATTATATTTGCATTGATCCTGTTTACAAATAAGAAAACCTATTCTGGGATACTTGGGGGTCAGGATTTTAACCTGAATTTTTACGGGAGACAATTCAACTCCTAACAAGTGCTTGTAACACCTCAACTTCCCAAAGAGCCTTCACAGGAAGCCTTGAACTGTGTAAGTGATAGGATTGGAGTGCTGGCTTGCAGACCAAGGGAATACACCACAAAGATTCTCCCACTGGCCAGCTGCAAGATTGCTGCTGCACTGTCTGTGCCAAACAAGTTCCAAGGGTGATGCTGATAACCCTCCCTTTCTACCCTTCTCTAGTGAGTCCCATTTTCTTTTCTAGTTGGTTTTAGCTTATTTCTTCTGCCTTCATGAAGAGCATATAACCAAGAAATAAGAATTAGAAACAACAGAAAAAAGCAAAGAAGAAGAGAGCTCATTTGGGAAAGTGCTGCCTCGTTCTGGAGACATGGAGACAGGAGATCCCTTTGATTCACTGTCCAGCCACTCTCTTCAAGTTGGTGAGTTCCAGGCCAATGATAAAGATATGTCTAAAAACAAATTAGACAAATTCCTGAGGAATGACACCCAAGGTTGTCCTCTGGCCTACACACACACACACACACACACACACACACACACACACACACACACACACTTTAAAAATAATAGCAAGAAGAAGAGGGTATTTTTAAATTGCACTATTATTATTATTATTATTACATGGAGAGCTAAGCTGTCAGAAGGTGATTTCCTCAGGTTCTAGTAGCTTTGTCCCACTTAGCCAAGATGACACTCCACAGAGAACACGAGGGCCTCCAGGCTGCTACAAACTCTCTGAATCAGATCTCATTCTTGTCCAACAAGAGAGCCCCCGCCACCCAGATAAGTGAGGAGAGGGAGGTGATCAGGGTGGAGAGAATGGTGCAGTGTGAGGAGGAGAGGGAGTGTGTGGGGACAGCATGCCTGAGGGACATGTGTCAGCCCTGCGTGCTTGCTATAGGCCACACACACCTACTACTGGAATGCTTCCAGTACAGTCCCTGATGCATGAAGATCCGTGAACACCTGGCTTCTATCAGCAGGGTAGTTTTACATTACGCCCACACAGCCAAGTAAATCAATACCAGATCAGAGGCCCAGCACCTAACATAAAAGACACAGAATCTAAAAGTAAAGAACAAAGTTAAGATTTTTTTAAAAATCAATGTCTTGGCAATGTTAGTGTATCACTACCGACAAATACATGGCATACTACAAAGGAATCAGTAACAAATGCAGAAAATATAAAATACAGTGGATCAGAAAGAATATGTTTTTTTCCAGATCTTATCTGAAATGACAGATCTTCTATGTGTTTACCTGTGGCTTCTTTCTCCAGGCCTGCCATCCAACGAATAAGAAAAGATAAGCCCAAAACCCTTAGCTTTTTAAAAAATATATATTTTTATGTATTTACTTTCAAGCATTTTTCAAAAAAAATATTTACCTTTGCAGATAACCAACTGCTCTCTTATTGGACATGAGGCCTGCTCAGTGGGAGAGAACTCATATTTGGTACTGGAAACAAAGTCAGAATTTCATAGACTTCAGAGAGGAGCCCTCACTGCTCTCTGGAGAAGAGTAGGCTTACATACTGCCTTTAACTCAAGCTGTTTTCACACTTGGTTGGAGAATCTGTTTTATTTTACAGATGGCAGAGAAAATAGGAGAACCAAGATCCATTGATAAGACAAGAAGACAGCTGACTGCCTACCACAAAATGTGCCCCCTTACCACATCTTTCAAAGCCCAAGAGAAATTGCAGAGGAAATGGTGACATGAATAATGCTTTTATTGCTAGCCTGACAACCAGCTCTAGGGCAATGGTGACTAACACACTGATCAATAAAAAAACAGAAACCCATCGAAGCAGTAATCCAGAGGTTACAGAGAGCTCATCACTAAATCAGACTACCAGGAGACTTGCCATGGTTCAGGGAACATTATAGAAGAGGGAGCAGAAAGATTGTAAGAGTCACAGAGTGGGTAGGAATGCCCTAAGGCACACCACCCTTACTGGATACCCCACAGGGACTGGCTGAGGCCTTCCTGACTGCACAGTGAATATGATAATCCCTCTGAGGAGGGCCCTCTTAGGTAGAAAAAGTAGTGCCTTTAATTTGAGAATCACAGTAAAATATAATTTATTCTACTAAAACGTGTCTCTAACAGTGTGCATCAAAGTGCACTGTAAAATCTGGGTAATGAAGCCACACATGTTCTCGTGTAATTTTCAGATGAAAATGACAACAGGCTCTGAGCATTCGTCATAGTAAGACCTTCTGAAGACAATCAGCCATAAGTGACAGAGTAAAATAGTATGCGTAATATCGACATGCCTAGGAATAAGATCAATTTCCTAAAAACTTGCAAGTGTCTTTGAATAGCTACCATTAAAAGAATGATTTGGAGAATAAATATCTGAAATCTAGAGGAAACCTTGTATTCCTATTTCTTTCACTAAATAAAGCTACTTGTCTCATCCCTAAGCAGGGTTTTTAATGGAGGGGGATTTGGGCCTCGGGAGGCTTTCGGTAATGTCTACTCATGTATTTGTCATAATGGAGGTGAAGGTGAGGGAAGGGGGGGCACTGTTGGCACTGGGCCCCACAACAGAGAGTTATCTGGACCAATCAGCAACAGTTAAGAGGCAGAGACACACTGGCCTTGTGGCATAAATGAGGAGAGGGAGTCTTGGCACACAAACAAATAGAATATTTGAAACCCACACAAGCCGGCGGCCTTACAGATCTTCAGTTCCAAAACAGAAATTCAGCTTTCAAATTGGACATATAAGGAACACTCAGAGAGGGTTGTTTGACTTGTTCCCTGCCCAATCTCCTCAAGTAAAGTCTGAAAAAATATCGTGGCGAATGATTGAAGGACAGTTATTTTATTCTGAGGGCTTTCCAACTATGTTTACCTTGATCTGGGGCTCCCGTGACTGCATCAGGCATTTCTGTGAGTTTTTTTCCCATGGTCCTGAAAAGTCCTTCCTGTGTGTTTTAACAATGGCATGACATTCCCCATTCCATCCTGTCATAATGTTATTGGTCTTCTTGTTTTGTTTTGCAGTGTTGGGGTGGTGTCTAGATGCTTACAGTGCTCAACAAGCATTCTATTTCTGGGCTGTATCCCCATCTCTCTCTTTTTTTTTTTTTTTCGAAGCAAAGTTTTCACTATGTGATGCAGGCTGCCTCTAACTCTTGGTCTTCCCGTCTTAACCTTCTTAGTGTGGGGATTTCAGGTGTCCACTATAGCACACCTGCATTTTTAATGTGTGTTTGGTTTTTACATTTGTTTTCTCTCGCTCTCCAAGCCCTTACTCTGGACAGCAGATATTTTTCAGATAACATTTTTCCTTTTCATGAAACCTGTTTTGAGGATGACAATGAATCTTTCTCATTCCTTGGCTCCAAGGGACTTCAGCAAAATTTTATTTTCACACACCACCACAGTTTTGGCAAATACTTCTCTCTTGAAAAACCACACAGCATATGTCTGTTCCCCATACACCCGGCCCCTGGTAGATAGGAAAGGGGAGAGAGAGCAGGCTGGTTTGATGAGAGGTACTGAGGTGAAATGCCTGCTAGAATCTGAGCTTTATTAGAAGAGCCATAACAGCATACCACAGGCAGCATGGTGGAGTCTGAAGCCAGAAAGAAAGATTCTAACTCCTTAAAAAATATTTTGGAAATTAGGAAATTTTAAAATGTAAGCACTGCCTCTTCGTAGAAGTTGTAAGCTCTCAGAGGATTAACACTTAGTGACAATGCCAACTCTGTCTATTCATGAGTGCATTGGCCTCTGTAGCTGTCATTTGTATATTCATATATTTGTATACTCATATGCATTTATATGCCAGATTTCCAAATCCAGTTTTATCTCTCACCACCCATAGACAGATGCACCTCTGACATCTTCACAGCCTAGCCATAAACACACAATTCCACCAGGAGAATCTGAAGTATATATAAACTCATGGCATAAGTGAAAAAATATATTTTAATAGCTTCCTCCTAGCAATATTAACCATCTTTTCCTAGAAAAAAAACTGGAAAGAGAAGCAATCAATACTTGTATATGAAAATGAAGGTCTAACTAAAAATAAGCAGCATTTCAGGCTTGACAAGCTTTTCTAGAAAATGTCCCCTCCCCGCACACACTGTACTGATGGTCCCTGGCATGGGGCATCATTGCAGCTGCTGATACATAATGTCTATGCAAACCTGATTCTGTGCTTTCCATAATCACCAACTAAAATATCTAAGGAAAGCATACGCCTAATTTATTTCAATGTTCTTCATACTTTAAAATAAGTATTATTCCTTGGCAAGTATACTTGGCAAGTTAACTATTTAAGTTGCATATATGATATACCAATTCTGTAAAATGTGTGTACACAGAGGGAGTAACTTAAGTAAGAACCATCTGAGTATATTCTAGAAGGAAAGGTCAATAGAAGGCAGTAGGAGAAAAGGAAAAGAAGCTGAAGGCCACGGGAGAGTTTCAACTTGATGCTGGCCACCATCAGTGAGAAGTCATTAGTAAGGGATGCAGTTCTGTTTACACTTAGGAATGGTCCTGCTGGCTCTGAGTTAATGGCAGGTTGGGGGAGACAAGAATGGAGACAGGAAACAAAGTCAGGCCATGGCTGAGGGTACATCTAGAAGCTGCCAGGTAAGAAGGAGGATGGGAAAATGCTAAAAACTTGAAACTCAGAAATTGCTTCCTGAATGGGGACAAAAGCAATGGGGGAGGTGAGTGTTCCATTCTTCTGTGATTCAACTACTAGTTCCTTTCATCGAGGTGAGTGCGGCTGATTGCTCTCTGTCTCCCAGTGCCTATTTAATGCTATGTCTATAGCAGAACTCCTGGAGCTCTGGCGAGACACACAGTCATTCCCAGCTTACTTAGTGACTAGGGATGAATTCATGCCTAGGTTCTGACCAATAAAAAATGAACAAGGGTGTGTGTCTGTTGTAGTTACCTTCTCATTGCTGACACAAACACCCAACCCAAAGCAGCTTACAGGAAGAAAGTTGTTTATTTTGGCTTATAGTCTTGAGGGGAAGCTCCATGATGGCAGGGGAAAGTGTGGTATGAGCAGAGGCCGGGCGTCACCTCTGCTGCTCCAGATGGAAACAAGAGCAGGAGAGTGAGCCAAGTTCAAGCAAGGCGAAGCTGCTGTAACACCCATGAGCTCACCCCCAATAACACACTTTCTCCAACAAGGCTCCACCTCCCAAATTACTACAACTGAGAACCAGTCAAAACACACAAGTTTATGGGGTACATCTGATTCAAACCACCAGTGCCTAAGGTGGATGGTGTCACAGGAAGAATGCCAACGTTGTCCTCTGTCCTTCACCCTCACACGTGTACTACACATGCACCCACAGCCCCCACATACACACACAAAGAGAATGTATGTAAAGCATCCAGCAAATATTGTGATTGTCATTTTCCCCTTTTCTGTGTTCAATCAATTATTTGGGCTTTAAATTTACTCAGTCACACAACTGGTAAGTGGTTACTAAAAGGAGAGCTGAAATCCAGGCTGTAGGCTACAACACAGAAGCTTGCCCTTTGCCCAACACCTCTGAGGAGGTCTGAGCTACATAGACTATAGAAGTATGTGAAGAATTCTTGCACATAGAACGAATGCCAAAATTACATTCAATTCTCAGTTTAATTTTTGAATTCCAAGCAAAATTAATTAACCATTTTCCTCTCTGTATTCCCAATTAATATTTTATATAACAACCTCATGTAGAATAATTGTTGGTATATTGGTCTATTTGAGGTTGCCTCTACCAGGTTGTTAGGGTTGTTTGTGAGCAAATATTTTTGTCTCTGTGTATACTTAGTGTTTAGTATAATACCTGCAGATAGCACTCAACAAATATTTCCTGAATCATCTAAAAATTTCCAAGAAGCAGTCAATAGTGCAGTTGCTGAGGACGGCAACTTAATCGTGGCAATTTCCAGGTGTATCTTTGAGTCATCTTTAGTCTCCAGACCCTCATCCTCATGATAAGCTACCATAGGTGTGTGAAGATAAGTGAAAAATTGCATGTTAAGGCTGAGGCTATTGGTCTATGCCTGGAATCCCAGAACTTGAGAGGCTGAGGCAGGAGGATTATAAATTCAAAGCCAGTCTGGGCTACACAATGAGACTCAATCTCAAACAAAACAAAACACTAAAAGACGCCCTATATATCAGAATTGTCACACATCAACTAGTAGAAACTGACCTTTGAAGGTTGTGCTTTATGGTAACTACAGAATGCCTTGATCTTAAAATAAGAAAACAGCTTTTCACTCTGCCTGGGTTTGAGTGCATGAAAGGTTCTGAAACAACACACACACACACACACACACACACACACACACACACACACACACACACAGGGCAAGCTAACATTATCCCTATGGTATCAGAAACCTCCTGGTTTGTAATCTTACTGCATGGAGGCTGAATCACAATAGTAAACACAAGAGCAGCTTTCCACAACAAATTCCTTAAATAAGTTCATAACTATCAACAACAATACTGGATTCAATTAGGCAGCCCTGATGTGAGCTGCATACAGTCTTGGCTCTAATGAGTTGCTTTGTTCTGCACACTGGGTCACTTTAAGGAAATTCATTAGGAGGCACACTCTCCCACAGGTCCTCGCACCCTGGGGCTTTTTCAGTATGATAGCAAATGGCAAAGAAACTCCAAAATTTCTTACCCTGCATGATAATACAAGGGGAGTGAATAGTGCCTGAATCCTACTTATTTCCTTTGCTTTATTTATTTTTTTAAATTTACAGTTTATGAATTGTTTATTTCTGAAATTTTCCACACATTTTCAGAATGTGGTGGACCACAGGTAACTGAAATTGAGAAAAGAAAGAAATTTAGGAATTGAGAATTAAGGGAAGAAGACTGCCGTGCCATTTCAAACAGGGCAGGTATTAATATTATTTTAACAAAAATGAAATTATCCCTAGGTTTCATTGCCTATCTTTTTTATTGAACTTTTTGCTTCTTTTTATAAATATAATGCATTTTGATCATAATCCCTTCCCTTTACCTTCTTTTGTCCTCCCTCCCCTTACCCCTTTGACTGAACC
The DNA here is from genome assembly GCA_004024765.1 of Zapus hudsonius. Taxonomy (NCBI): domain Eukaryota; kingdom Metazoa; phylum Chordata; class Mammalia; order Rodentia; family Dipodidae; genus Zapus; species Zapus hudsonius. The sequence goes on along the minus strand of PVHP010011511.1, from coordinate 26,559 downwards.
CCATCTTCTTCCTCCTCTTCTTCATCCATCCTATATCATCAATTACTAAATTTTGATGGGCTAATATTATGCAGGTCTTGTGCAGATAACAATGGCTGCAGTGAGGTCATGAGCACTGGCCACTTTGTGTCTGGACAGCATTCCAGACCACTCCTCCCCATCCTCTGGCTCTTACAGTCTCCCCACCCCTCTGCAGTGTTCCCTGAGCCTGGAGGTGTGATAAAAAGGTCTCCTTTAGTGCTGATCACCCAGCCTTACTTACTCTTGGCACTTTGATGAAGTTTGAGTCTCTCTGATAGTGACCGCCATCTGCAAAGAGAAGCTTCTCTGACCAAAGGCGAGAGTCACATTATCTATGGGCGTAAACATAAATATTTAGAGGGCAATTTGATGGACACAATATATCCAGTTAGCCAAGCCTTTCCCCTTTTGCCAAAATGTTTTTGGTCCAATCTTGCTGAGTCCATAAAACACTCATTGGAATTATCACTGCTAGTTTTGGCAGCACTAGCAGAAAGATAAATAAAAAAATGCTTTCTCTAGGGCTCTGTACTACAATTGTTTTACAATACAAGTATTTTTCAGTGTGGGGATAATGTCAAGAATTATGAAGAGTCTGGTATCTATGGATTCCAGAGGGGAAAAAAACAAGAAAATAGAAAGCATAGAGACAAATTATAATCCATAACTCACAGCAATAGCAACCAAATCAACCAGAATGGCATGGGTTGCCATTAAGAAAAATTAAAAGCATTGTGCCCAGGAATGGTTCGAGTTGAGGTCTGAATTCTCACAGTAGGTCTTTATTGCTCCATAGATAATCATTACCCAGTAGGCAAAGGAGAGCAAATCATCCCTTTCTGCACCGTGTTGCGTTCAGTGATCAAGTTGTCTTTCTAAGGTGTGAGGATCAGGAGGAGGTGAGGGGAGAACTGGAAATATCATTCAGAAGGCCAGCATCAGGCTCCACAATTCAGATGTCCATGGGAAGCTTGAAACATCCATCAAACACTTTAACTTTGGATCCACTGTTGAGTGGCTTTTGTGATAAAAGGCATACTACTGTCCAGACAGCCAGAAAGATGAAGTGGGTTAGTTCCAGTGACCACAATCATTTGGCCAGAGCTGACTGATTTTATTGGAACAGAAACACCATATCCTGGAAGAGTATCAACAGCAGTGAGCCCCTGGTTAGCCGTGGAAGAAGTCAAAAGGAAACAATCAATCAGCCATGGTGAGAGGGGACAGCACCCCTCCTTATCATAAGACAAAGAGGTCCCAGGCTGGGGCTGAAATATAGTTGGCACTTTACTCACAGAGCCATCCCTGGTAGTGGGCTGTCTCTGCCAGAAAGAGGCAACATGCTTTCTTAAATTTAGGGCCCAGGGAAGGTGCCCTTCTCACCTGTATAAGGGCCTACGTGGGCGGGCTGAAGCCCTGAAGTAAGACCAGGCTCTAATCCAGGAATGCTAAAATTCAGGCCACCCATTGAAATTATATGAAAGTAGTTTAAAGATAAATAAAGATGGCATTACTTTATACAGTGGGTAGTAAACATATGGAACTCATTATCCTCAAGATGTTGCACAGTCCACAAATATAAATAGGATGAAGGAAGAGTTAGATAAATTCATGCTTGTTAGATTCAAGTGAGCTGCTAGAGCATTGTTAGAAACACATAGGGAAGTTGTCCAAATGCTTTCAGGGAAAATATCATGTCTGTGTTCAAAGTGCCCTGCAGAGCTGGGGGCTCAAACTGAACACAGCCCAGTTTCTCAGGGAAGCCAACAGCCACAGAAATCAAGTTTTCAAAAAAAACCAAAGGCTTGATTAATTTGCTATGCCTTGAGTGTCGTCTTGGTACTAAGACTTGTCTAACAATTTTTGTCAATGATGACATGAACTTTTACATCATCTTGAATCCAATTTGCCAAGCTTACCCTTTTCTTGAGCACATCCATTTGTCCTAATGACCACCATGACATCATTGGGCTATGAAAGAGGCTTTCTTTTGACCAGGGAGTCAACTGGGGGGAGGGTGACACTATTTGATTCCAACTCAGTTTTAGGGAGCTCTGTTATTGTCCTCCATTTCTTTCAGTGCTTGAACTTCAAGTATATTTTTTGGTTTTCTTTCCTATTCTTCAAGCCTCTGTTTACACTGTGGTGAAGAGGTTTGTGGAGAAAAGCAGGCTGGTCTCTTCTTTGCCATGTCATTTTAGGATGGAACTGAGCTTTCCTCAGTCACCATACTCCCTAAAGGCCAGGCTGCACTTGGAACAAGTTTTTGTAATGAGAGAAGCACATTTGGAACTACCGCTGCTCGGGCTGCAGGTTAGCTAACCCCATATCTCAGGAGACTCAGATCCACTCTTAATTCTCCTGGGGATATGTCTATTTAATTTCCACCACTGTCTATCTTAATCCAACCCCAGGAGCAGAACAAAAGTAGCTACAAATCCAAATCAAGCTCACAGCTGATCTCCAGAGATGGAAGGAGATGTCTACTCTCTTCAAACCTACTTCTCTATCATGGTTTATTGGTACCAGCATCTTATTACTTTTCCTAAAATGACAAATTGTTAAAAAAAAAACATTAACTTGTCTTCTTGTGCCCAGTAATTGAGGCCCAGTAATTCAGTACATTCTGGATCATTCATTCATCCCGATATAACCTATGGGTAGTGACAACTGAGGCTTAATTCAGCTCTACCACACTGTCTGACAGCATGAGATGCAAGTTTGCCTGCTCATCCTTCAGGCCATGTCCAGATTTTGCTTCTCAACATTAATGCATACAAACCTCCAAGTGAATACATGATACTCTCAGACCTTAAATTCACACTAAGGGAAATGCAATGTATAATCCTGGAAATTACAGAGCAAACATTGATTATTGAGTTACCATACAAATATTATAGCAACTCAGAGTAACCATGAATGGCAATTACCAAACAGAGCAATACTCTTGATTATGCTTGAATACCTAAATGACTAAACCTGACAATTTGCATTAAATAAAAGAGGTATGGAGGGGGGAATATCCAGAGGCATTGCCCACCCTAAAAAAAAACTGACTACTGCTTATACAATTCATAGCCCTCTATCCCATGGACTGTTCCAGAAACCCCACTGAGGAGGGCACTCAGTGGATTAGATTGGGGGCAGGGAGGAAGAAAATCGGGGAACCAACACAAGGCTTGTTCATACAGTGTTTCTAAGTATTAACAATTAAAAAATAAATAAGAGAAGGAACTTGCTGAAAATGTAGTGACTGAGTTGCTGCTGCCAACGCCTGGCTGAGGCTGCAGCTTCAGAGAAGAAATAATTTGAGGACATTTATGGTATGATGGACTTTGAAGACTAAGAGCATGAGTCTATTGTTTTCTGGAAGTTTCAGTAGGCTCAATAAAGCTCCAGAACTCACACTTCAATAATGGGTGTCTGAGGTTTAGAAGACAGTTTTAGAGCCAGTAATAGAGCTGTATTTACTCATTCCTTTGCTTACTCATTTATTTAGACACGGACTCTGGCCATGTCGCCCAGGGAACTTGCTATTTAGCTCAGTCTGCTTCTGGGATCATCTTGCCTTGATCTCTCAAGTGCTGGATTAAAGATATGTGCCACCATGCCCCCCCTCCTTGCATACATTATTTGCATAAAATAATGGGCTTCATTTTAACATTTAATATACTTTGATCATATCTATTTCCCCTATTACCTTCTCTTGTTCTCTTTCCTCCTCTCCTGGTTTCCTTCCTCTTCTCAAACAAAAAAATTATATTCCTTATATGAGAAAAAGCATACAATTCTGTCTTTATGAATCTGGCTTAATTTGCTTAGCATGATGACCTCAGTTCTATCCATTTTCCTTAAAATGACATGATTTCTTTCTTTTATTTGTGGCTGAATAATACTCTGTTGTGTCTCTATACCACATTTTTTATACATTCATTCATTGATAGGCACTTAGGCTACTGTGAATAAGGCCACAATAAACAGGGATGTGCTATTAAATGCTTCCTTAGATTCCTTCAAGGAAGGAATTCTCCCAGGAACAGTAAACTGCATCACATGATCATTCTACTTTTAGTTCTTTTTGAGGAATTTTTATTCTGATATGCATAGTAGCTGAACAAATTTAGATTTCCATCAATAAAAATAAAGGCTCCTTTTCCCTGCATCCTTTCCAACAGTTGATGCTGCTGCTGCTCTTCCTTCTTTTCTCTCTCTGTTTCTGTTTGCTTGATGTTAGCCATTCTGACTGAGGTGAGACAGAATCTCAATATAGTTTTGATTTGCATTTGTGGCTAAAGATGTTGAACAATTTTCATATATGTATCAGCCACTTATACTTCTTGAGAATTGTCTTGTCAGCTTACTTGCTCATTTATTGATTGGATTACTTGTTTTATTTTTTGGTGTTTAATTTCTTTATATATTCTGAATATTAATCATCTGCCAGATAGCCAGCAAAGATTTCCTCCCACTGTGTAGGCTGTCTTCTTGCTCTGGTAATTGTTTCATTTGCTGTACAAAACCTTCTTAATTTGATGCAGTCCCACTCGCCAGTTCTTGCTATTTTGTCCTGAGCTTCTGGAATCATTGCCAGAAAGCCTTTGCCTATGCCTATATCTTGCAGTGTTTTCCTTTAGTGGTGCTCACTCAGTCGTCCATCTGTCCCCCATATGTCCTTATGCTCCTGGGAATACCTTGTACTTTGTGACTACTTCTGGCTGGAGGGATATGGGTAGAAAATGTTGTCTCTATGTCAGAGCACAGAAGCCTTCCAGATGTGCTTTCTCATGCTACAGTGGACTCAAAGCCCGTCACAGAGATGATGGATCTTCGATCAGCATATGGCTCCTGTGTCATTTAGCAAAGCCAAGGCCCCAGTTGACCATACTATTGCATGAAATAAACTTTGGTGTTTTTACCACATCATAGCCTAGCATATTCTTAGTATAAGATAGTCAATGCAACAACCAATGACATCTTACACATCTTGAAATAAAGTATAGTGTTTTCCTAATATATGTTTATCATCCAGTTCTCATGGGGGTATATAAGGTCCCTCATTTGTAGTTTATGATGTGTGTATTGTAATGCTCCACCATGGTCAATTTCAAGCTAGCAATGTGACCTTAGCCAACTTGCAAATTGAAAGCCATCTCTTGTGAACCAACACAGATTGGTTCCAACATAGCATTTCTTGGTTTTTACTAGACACATATCTCTTATATTATTGATGGCTATGGTTTTATAGGAATAACATATACTTACATATCCATAATTCAATGAAACATTAAAACATATTTTATTTATTTATTTTTAAGGGGAAATAGAAAGAGAGAATGAGAATGGTTGCCAGGGCTTCTTGCCACTGCAAATGAACTCCTGATGCATAAGCCACTTTGTGCATCTGGCTTTATGTGAGTACTAGGGAATTGAACCTGGGCAGCCAGGCTTAGCAAGGAAGCACCTTTGACTGATGAGCCATCTCTCATTTTCACTGGAACATGTTTAACAAAGCAATACATGAGGCAAGAAATATGATAGAAAGTCACACTCATGTGCACACATTTTAAAAAGTAGACATAGGAACAAAAGTTAGGTTTCTCTAACACTGATACATCAAAGCATGTGAAACACCTGTTAACAGCTGCATCAATTTTTTGATGATCAGCAAATATTGTTATTTTACCTCATAACAAAGGAGTTTGTTTACTTATCCACATGCATTATATTGCTTAAGCTGGTGTATAATGCATTATGGGTTTTTCTATTGAAAATGCTGGGAAACAGACTTCCAGTCAGCTTCTTTTTTCTAAACAGAATCTTTAATTATTCAGTAATGAGTAACTGATATTGAGAAATGTTTATTATATTAACCTGACACTACACCCTTCTGAGCTTTGATGCATGACTTTAATGGCATCTATTTTGCCTACTCTGGGAACTTTTACATAATTGTTGGTTTTTAGATGTGGTCCAGGTGGACCAAACTGCCAGAGAGCTAGTTGTGGATACTTGAAGCAAGGAATTCTTATATCTTCAGCACGATTCAAAATATAGTAAACAATATTAGTTACTATCTTTTCTGAGCTGAGAAACACCATGGAATCCAATTCTAACCCACTGAAGCACAATAAATGAGTAACTGTTTTGAAAATGGTTAACAGGCTTAGTTACTCCAGGTCTTCAAATGTCTTTCCTTTGGTCCTGAGTTTCATCTTGGGACTTCAATCCTGATCAGTTAGAACTGAGACAGACTATTCTTGGACTCTTCTCCAAACCGGCACCTCCCCATTCTTGTTATTCAGGCTAATGTCAGGCTGTGGAGGAGTCAGAAGGCCATTTAAGCAAGCCCTCTGACCACAATATATATTTTCCCTCCTGTGACAGAGCTTTTCCCCTTGGTATCATGGAAGTCTGAAGGACTAAATAGTTTCCCAAGATGAATGGAATGTTGTGCTTTGAATGTGCAATGTTCTGCATAGATTTGTGTGTTTGAACACTTGGGCCCCAGCTGGTGACTCTGTTATGGAACCTTTAAGAGGTAGAGCCTCCCTGGAGGAAGTGGGACATTAGCCTGCTTCACTCCCTGTTTTCTCTCTGCTTTCTGTTCCACCAAATGTGAGGTGGTGGAGGCTGCACATTGCCTGTCTCCATGAAGCTGCCTTCCTATCCATGATGGACTAGATAACCTCACAATGTAAGCCAAAACAAACCCTTCATTCCTTTAGAGAAAAAAAAGTTCCCTGGAAAATATCACCTTTAAAATGCTTTGCTATTTGATTCCTTAGAGGAAACTAAGACTATTAGTTGAGGTAAAGTTTTAGGGAAAAAGATTACTTAGGAAAATGTGTGTTTTAGAAGGTGTGAAGCAAGTAGATAAGACAGGCCCAAAATGAACTTTAACTCCTACACAGTCAGCAGAGCTGGGAGTTCCAAGGATGCTATCTTCATTTAACCTAGGAGTCTCCATTTTTACCACCCTAGGGAAAGCCCAGTCCAGCATACCCCCCTCTTTCACTTACATATTCCACGGAAAGCCAAGTGATCATGTCAAGAGAGTCTCTCAAGGCTTTTCTTCTTTTTCAGTGTTAATTTTGATCCCATGAATGAGATAGTAATAAATCATATCCCTATGATACACTGTCCATGGAAGCATAGGTGGATATTTAGAATTTTCTGCTTTTATGTCTAACCTTCCTTCTTTGAATGGCCTGTGAAAGAGCACCTGTCCCAGGGCTGCACTTCAGCAGATCTCCAGGTGATGAGTGAACAGGAAAGTGTGCGAAGTCTTATCAACAGTGCTTGGGGAGCTCAGGAAGCACCAAGGACTGATGTATGATCTCAAAACAAATACCTGGGTGGTCAAAAAACATCAGAAAGTTATTAATCACCGAGGAGGAAATTAAAGCAGGCTTTCATTATTCCCCAAAGTTGAGCTGGATCTCTCAGCAACAGATTGCATAGTGTGACTGGTAAGAGTTATGGCCTATATTTACTGAACACTTTCCCTTAATCATCAGCTTAACCTTCTTTATACTTAGTTTGCATTGGGGTTATTGCGGACCTCAAATTCTCTTTGCATTTTTATGCTGTACATGCAGCCTGTCCAATCTCAAGGTTAATAACATCACGTACATTTTATTGGTTGGCTGTTTAATATTAAGTTATACAAAGAATTGTATAACTTAATATTAACCTGAATTAATCTGAATTTTAATATTAGTATTAAAAATAATTCCACATGGCTTAAAGTAATATATAGTTCTATAATCATAATATCTGTTTTTTTTTCTTTTGCAAAATTTTATTAAATGTCTTTATAGAGCAACATCCAGTATCCAGATGCAACTGCCAAAGAGACCCTGTTATGCTGTAAGGACTGGCTGAGGCATGGCAGGTTGCTGTGGCTTCCCACCCTTCTGTTCTGAGATGGGGATGGCGAGCAGGATCTCATCTTTGGGTTCCATGATGCTCACATAGTCAGGTAGGGGCTTCTTAGGGCCGATCTTGCCACTTGGATCCCAGGGCAGCATGATCTTCACTTTGATGCCCAGCATACCTAGCACACAGAATTATGACCCAGCTGAGTTCCCAGACCTCCAGCACACAACAGGAAGGATGAGCAGTAGCTTACTATAAGCACCACTGGATCTGGTCCCTTCTTAGACAAATGCCTCTAAATCAATCAAGGAACAGGACTCGTTTGCCAAAGGAACCTATGTGCAACACCACAGAACATGGCACTGACAACGACCAAGAGCAGGACATGACCATTCTGACTCGTCATCGTGTCATCACAGAAGATAATATCTTAAGTGTTTTAAATAAAATTTCTGAATCCTATTGATCTATCATCTATCTTGCTCTTGTTAGTCAGGGTCTCATTATATAGCCCAGGCTGGCCTTTAACTTGCCATGACCCTTGCTTAGCCTTTCAAGTAGCTGAGACTGCAAGCATATTTCATCACAACTGGCTTGAGAGTATCTTAAGTGCACCTTCATTTGCTGCTGAAATTCTCCTTAAACTCTAGATAAGGTGTGTTTGTGTTTAGTGCTGTGATAAGATATCTGAAAAAAAAATATTAGGGGAGTAAATATTTATTTTTACTCATGGTTTCAGAGATTTTGGTCCATGTCAGCTGATTCCCTGTTTCAGCAGAGGCCATGGTGAGGCAGTACATCATGGAGACAGGATATGGTACAGAACACTGATCACCTCATAGAGGCCAGGAAGGAGAGAGAGAGAGAGAGAGAGAGAGAGAGAGAGAGAGAGAGAGAGAGAGAGAGAGAGAGAGAGAGAGAGAGAGAGAAAGAGAAAGAGAGAAAAGCAGAATAGAGAGAAAGAGAGGAAATGGGACAAAACATACCCTTCAAAGGTATGCACCCAGTGACCCATTTCCTCCAACTGATTCTCTCTGCCCAAGTCTCCACAAGCCTCTATTTATGCCATCAAATTATCACTCCATCAATGGATTACTCCACTGATAAACCACGAGTCCCGAAGAGCTGCATCAATTGGTGATCAAGCTTTCCACACAGAGCCTTTGGGGACCATTTCAGATTCAAACCACAATAGCTGGTCATCTTCCTTCTGTTTGAATTTATGTCATAAAGTGGTACATACCACCTTCTGTGTCAATTGCTTCTGCTTTGAGTAAGTGTAATTAGTGGAAGTTCTTTCTCAGAGTGAAATAAAATTTGCTAGCCTTGGTCTTGGTCTTTGAATTATTCATTGCCATTATTAATTTCGTACCATATTTCTCTTAGCTGGCTGATGTATCCTTTCTTGTTACCAGAAAACTTGGAAGCCAAGCACAGAAATATAATAGGGATCAAAGGCCATCAAAAACCCGATGAAGACACCAAAACTAAATTCAAATAGTATTTCTAATTTATACTTCTATTCACTAGACTGACTGCCAAGAAATGCTCTTGTGTGACCAACACTATATTATAATACATGAGCAAACACATCAGGACCTGGGAAAGATCATGGATCAGGGCGTGGTGAAAATCCGGACTTCGTCCCTCTCTTCATGGATCAAATCAGGCAAATATCCTGGAGTTGCATGGGAGGCTAGAAGCCACGGTGGGGAACTAATCTGTTCCCACAAAGGAAATTCAACTCCCTGGCAGCTGGCAATTTTCCTAGGTGTAATGGGTGTTCCTGGCACTCCATGAAAGTTCTCCCTCCTCCCTTCTGCGCTATTTTTTTCTTTCCACCTCTGGACTCCACACCCTACTGCACACACCCTCCCACTCCTACAACAATAAACCCCTCCCTAACACACATTCTTCACAACACATGCCCCCACAACTTCCTCTGCAAACATGCCCACAGAGCTCTCCCACACACACCCAGGCAGCCCGGCCTCCCCACTCAGCCTTCTCCCAGTGTCTCAAAGCTGTATCCACCACACACACAGCCTTTCCTGTTCTCATCATCTCCTCCACTTCTTATCTTGTCCGTTTTCCTTCACCTCATTTCAGCCCACCCATTTTACTCCCTGGGCCTGGGAAAGCTGGCCCTCAATCTTGCTCTGAACATTTGAAATCTGTCCCAAGCAGGAGAGTCCTGCCTGCATGGGCCTGCCGCTTACAGCCAAGCTAAGAGGAGGGTGGGAAGACACTGCCAAGCAGGTCTATTTCTGGAAACTACAAAAACCTACTTTCCTTCCTTAAATTACTAAAGGGACCATTCATTCCAGCTTTGAAAGTTACCACCATCCCTTCTTCCCTGTAACTGTGGTGAGTTGCCCCCTATCTATTCGTCATTCTGTGGTGTGGTCTGCATTGCCCCCCTTCACATCCTGTCTACAATAGCAAGTTACTCAAAACCAGGTGACTCCATAGAGGATATAAAGGGTAATGGAAGAGGGGGCTAAGGCTGTTTATGTCTAACCAGAACCTTAGATAATTTAAATATACACTAATTCCCTTCACTGCCAATAGACATAACATTGAAAAAATACTGAACTCGTGGAATTAAAGATCTATAGCGTGTTCATGTTCCACAGTACCCAAGTTTCACTAGGACTTAAAAGTGACCATAATTTACCTGGGTTTCTTGCTGTTCCTTGGTGAGATGGTTATCGTTTAGCTAAATAAACATTAAAAGTAATGGATGCCTTTTATTCCTTCTGTATTGACATCATACATTTTTAACAAGAGCTGCGACTTATATGAAATAAATACTAAATATTCTACACATTACATTGTCATTAAATGACAGATACTGTTAGATTCTCAGATCCCTGGCCCAATCCCAGTTGATGAAACTCAGGTCTTGAAAGGTCTCACTTTCCTAAAGGGCTTGCAGGCTCAACAGGGGTTCTAGCCAGCCTGTCTCCTTCCTGAGCACTAGCCTACACTCTCTCAAGCCCCCCTCCCACTGGGCAAGTTGCCACACCCCAAGGTTATAGACAGAAAGGAACAGGTGGCATTTCTTTGCTCTCTTTCTTCCGGCCTATTTCTCGAAGTAAGGTACACATATATCTCTGACCATTCTCTGTCTCTATTGATTTCTGTCTCTGACTCAGCCGCCCATCTGCTTTTCTTTCTGTATAGGCACCTTTTCTCTTTCTGCCCACCCTGCCTCGCTCTACTCTTTCTCTCTTATCTTCCCTCACTTATTGACTGGCACCTGGCTCCCCACCCCTTGCTAACCTGCCCCACACTGTGCTGTGGTTTCTGGGCTGGCAGATCTGTAATCCATCAATGATACTCCTGGCTCTTTACTTCTCCCCCTTGCTTAAAAGTCCTGTTCTGAGCCTTTAATAAACTCCTTATTCCCAAACATGTGTTCTCAGTCCTCCTTCTTGAACCTCTTAACAGACACTTTTTTGTTCAGCAAAAACTTATCATCCAGGGCTGGAGAGATGGCTCAGCGGTTAAGGCACTTGCCTCCAGTGCCTAAGGCCCCCGGTTCAATTCCCCAGTACCCACATAAGCCAGACCCACAAGGTGGTGACCCTGGTGCTCTCTCTTTCTCTCTCTCTCTCTCTCTCTCTCTCTCGCTCGCTCGCTCTCTCTCTGTATCTCTCTGCTTGAAAAATGAATAAATAAAATATTTTTTAAAAATTTATCATCCAAAAGAGATCAGTGAAACAAAAAAAATGTGACTAGTTAGAAACAGCTTTGATCATTTTTTTTGAATGTTAAATGTTCATTGGGTCCCCACTTTGCAAAGAATAAAGTCCTAACATATAAGTTTAGCATTTAGGAACCTAGTGTTCTGGGCCCAATATACCTTTTCAACTCTGTTCTATTTACCCCACCAACATTGTAGTCACCCACTAGATTCATTGATCTCCAAATGCAGCCTGTGCTTTTCAACAGAATCACAAGGTAATGTTGTTCCACATTGTACCCCTCACAGTTCCCAGCCCAATGCTTTATGCTGTTCCTGCAGTACAAGTGTTTGCTGAATGCGAGCTTCATTTGAACAAGGCATAATTATCATGCAGTTAGAATTTGCAAAGCTCATTGAATAAAGAAAAGCTGGATCCTTTTGGCCTATAAAGTACCTGCTCTATCCCTATTAATCTGCTGCCTTTTAAGAGTTATTATTCATCAACTGTTTTTCTGTTGCCATAACTGCCCAACAATGTTAACATATTTCATTGCTCTAGGATGGGCTTATTCAGCCTCACATGTCCAGGCTTCACCTATCGCTGGGCTGGGCTGCACCAGAGGTTCACAGGTTGCTAGCACCACCCGTATCCAAAACACACAGGAAACAAGCCAGTGTGGCACAAGTAGAGACTGGAAGCAGACCCCCCACAATCCAGTTAATTCATCTTCAGAAGCACAGGAAGAGCAGCACGCTTCATAAATTCTTCTCTCCTGGAGAACAGGTCCCGTCTCCCATCTCGGCTGTCCTGTTAGTATCTAGCTGCATTTGGTGGCTTCATGTTTTATTCGGCAGGAGTAGCATGTATTAGCTAAAGGACTCCATTCCATCAGTGGGCCTTGAGAGCTTGAACCCTACTCTAGAGTACAGTTTCCAGAACCATGGTTCAGACAATGTGAGTCTCAGTCACAAATACAGCCTATTCCAACATGTTGTCAAGAATTGTCCATGGCAATTAAGACTATAAGCAGTCACTCGAGCTGGGTGAGGTGGCCCATCTACTGAGGGAGCTGGGGTTCCTTTACTCACTTTCCAAGAAAAGCCTGGGCAACATAGCCAAACAGACTCTATATTTTTTATAAAGTAAATAAAAATATGAACATAAAAGCAAATCAAGAAACTCTTCATGGTGTTTGTGAATATGTCACTAAAATTCACACATGGCATTTAATATTCCTTGTAATTATAAATTTCAATTCCTGCCTCCCCTCACCAAGCAGCTACTTAAAAAAGAATTATGTAAGAGATCAGTTGTAATTTAATCACATCTATTTGGGCACGTTTTCTAATCCTTAGAGATACTAATAAGCTGAGAATTGCTTATAAGAGAACAATGAAAGAGAAGGCTGAAAACTCCACAAACTGGATAATCAGGTCACGAATCCATGAGAACTGAAGAAGGGAAAAAAAAGGCCTATTTTTAACCTTTAGTATTATGTTACAAGCAAACTCTAAGTTCAGTAAAATAAAAATACCCTATCACAACAAGTCTTCAAATTTGGAAGTAAAAAATAATTGGGCAAAGGTTTGCAGAGTTGGATTGGAGGAAAGAACCATTGTTGGGAGTGCTGAGAAGCTGACAGGCCAGGAGCTGTGTAGAGAAAGAGGGTCCACAATGTTTAGTAGTAGGAACCAGCCAGGAGGAATGGGAGGTAGATAAGTGGAGTGGGCTGGGCATTGCGTCTTTTATTTTTTGAGGAAATGAAAATGTTTTACAATTTATATTTGTGATGGATTCACAACTTTTGTGACTATACTTAATGGCATTGAATTCCATGTTTTAAATGGGTGAATGTAAGATATGGTATATGAATTGTATGTCAATAAAACTGAGAGGGAAGGTGGTAGATGAGAAGCCTTGAGTTTGAGGATTTCCTGAATCTAAATCATTCCCCTTCAATTTTGAAACCATAAGTATACAAGTCCCAGCTGTTTTCTAGCATCATAGAGCCAAAAGAAAAAGAAAGAAAGGAAGGAAGGAAGAAAGGAAGGAAGGAAGGAAGGAAGGAAGAAAGGAAGAAAGGAACAAAGGAACAAAGGAAGAAAGAAAGGAAGAACTTGAGCTCATGAGCTTTCTGAAGAACAAAGGCTTGAATTGAAGCTATGGTACCTTTGGCTCGATTTATTTCTGTTAATCTTGCAACGGGTTCAAGAAGTTAAAGGTTATGTTGTAGAAATCGATGTGAATTTTATAAATGTTAGGAGATCCTCACAATAATGTATCCACACAGCAATACACATCCAAGGACAAGAGAAAAATGAAAATAAATAGAAACATTAGGTTTGATTACCCACTTTTCAACTTCCTAGCCGACAATGGGAGGCAGAACACTAGCGATCCCAAGCTTGGTTTTTCTCCTTTACAAGAGTGGACAGCATCATAATACAGTTGTCTCCCTTATCTTTGGGAACACAATTCAGCATTTCACAGCAGATGTCTGGAAAGAGTAGAGCTGATCTCTATATGTGCTGTTTTCCCTAAACACATACTATGACACCATTTATAACGTCACAAAGTTACTGGCATCGGTGCTTTTGTGTTTTGGAGCATGATCAAATAAAACGAGGATTACTTGACTACAAGCCGTGGAGATCAGGGATAATCTGTTTGAATACTGAGCCAGGTGACTAACAGGTAGGTCACATATACAGTATGGATATGCTGGACAAAGGGATGACTCATGATCTGGGTGGGACAGAATGGGACACCCCAAAATTTCATCACTCTCCTCAGAACAGCACACAATTAAAAACTTCCAGCTTATTTCTGGAATTTTCCATATAACAGTTTTGGACACCAGATCATGAAAATACAGATATGGTGGGCCTATTGAATACAACTTTATTTTGAATTTTAACAACTATGTATATAGTTGCACAAAGAAGCATTTAGTGAATGGTAGCCATTATTACATGGATTAAGGCTTTACTATGTCCTTATTGTTGAGAAAATGTCCAGGTCCTTGTAGAATAGGTTATGTTTCAATAACAGACAATCTCTTGGTCATGGTGGCTTCAAAAAAATCGACAGATTGAAAAAAAAATCAACAGACTAATTTTGCACTAATTACAAATCATCGCACTATAGTTGGAGTCGCCACTCTGTGTTATCCTTACCCTAGGACTCGGGTTTAAAGAGCTGCTATTATTAGAACATTTTCAAGCCATGGGGCAATGGGGAAAGAGAGTGGCTTACCATATAGATCTGGAAATGGCTTATGTTATTTTGGCTTCTCTTTCATCAGCTAAAACAAGTCACAAAGCCATATCGGTTTTCTAAGGAACAGTGAGTGGGATTTCTAACATGCATGGAAGAAGGAAAACAGTATATCAAAGCTTTCATGATTGCCATATAACCTCATGAAGAAAATACCTGTACAGTCAATTGAAAAGAATAAGGACTCTGAGGCACAGGGAAGATAAGCGTTTGCTTTGAGCTACAGTAGCTAGTGACAGAAAAAGGGATTCAGACCCCAGTCCTGGGATGTTCTATTGGTATTTCCAGCTAGACTCTGAAAGCTGAAAATGTTTTACCTACAAGGATATGCGGCTGTGTGAAATGGTCTCCATCCCACTTTTATAGAAAAAAATGTACATTTCCTTTGGGAACCCATTGGTAGTTGCCTTCTCAGAATCCAATTTGGAACAAAAACATGTTCACACACCCTTTGACCTAGCAATCCTGGTTCTGGGAATTTATCCTAAGGGAATTATCCCCCAAAGATTTAAAAAAAAATTACTCATGAAAAGCTCCATTGAGGCACTGTCTATAAGCAATTTGATTATACAATCCACAAATTGTTGAAGATCATGCAATAATATATTTTTAAACCTCTTGATGCAATATTAAGTAAAGAGCAGAATAACATTGTTTTTACCACATTGTAAGTGTGTTGTATGTTCTGTGGCAGACTGCAAGTGAGGGCCACTTCCTCCTTTGAGTAACAGATGTTGCCCACCCTTGTCCAAGCCTTCCTTGAATCTATGCATGGCCATAGGATCACATTCTTGTGAATGGAATATAAGCAGCGGGAATGTGTGATTTCCCAGTTTTACCCAGAAAAAATGATGAGGCCGACATTGTGTAAGCCTTACTTACTGCTTCCTTAATGAAGAAAGCCAGCTAACTCACCATGTTACCATGAGTGTCCTGACTGACAGAAATATGAATTTGTTCTTTTTTTCTAAAATGTCTTTAATCCACTCTCAATGTAAAACAGCCGAGGAGCATTTTAGCTATCGTTTTAATAGTTTGTTCTCAAAATTCATCTTAAATACAGCTTTACCTTTTTCAGGGGGCTTGAATCCAGGTCCTTATGCATGCAATACATATGATGTACCCCTGAGCACCTCCCAACCTCCCCACATTAAAACCTATTTTGTCAAAGGGAAACAGATGCTTACATATTTGTGTTGAAGGAAAACTTGGGAAACACTCAGAAAATAATACAGAAGTACATAAAAATGACATTTTGGCCTCATTTGGGGCAATTTTATCTTTTGAACATCCAGAAAGCATTAGGGAGCAAGCATGCTGCCTGCTGTGGAAAAGAGCCAGGACCCTGTGCAGTCCTGGGGTGGGGAATCAGACAGGCAGTCTCAGAGCCTCTCTGGCCCTCAGGCTTGTGAGCAAGCAATCCTACCTGCTGAGTCATCTCCCTAGCCTTCCCCTCTGTTGACCAATGTCTGTGTATGCATATTCGTGTATGTGTGCTAGTGTGTGTGTGTGTGTGTGTGTGTGTGTAGCTAAGAGGACAATCTCAGGTGTGGCATCCTCAGAAATACCTTCATTTGAAACCTGGTCTCTCATTGGACTGGAGCTCACTAATTAGGTTAGATGGCTGGCCAGCAAGCCCCAGGGATCTGCCTGTCTACACTTCCCCAGAACCAGGATTACAGGTTAGCACCAGCAAACCCAAAATTTGTGCATGGGAACCAGGATTCAAGCTTAGGTTCTCATGTTTCAAGACACCCCTCCCTACCTTCAGTGTTGGAAACCCAACCTCGGAATAACTTCAAGCATACCAGGAAAGGGTTCTACCATGGAGCTAGATCCCCAGCCCAATGTTTAAAAAAATCTACTAATGCACAACTAGAAAATGTTACTGATTATCGTAATCAGCCACACGCCGCTGGGATGAATCTTCAAACCAGGCACAATTTGGGGGAGGAAAGTACTTATTGAAACTACAAATTGAGGGGGAGTTCCATAACAGCAAAAGAAGCTGGCCCTCTTTCACAGGTCCCAGTAGAGAGAAAAACCTATCACCAACATCACACAACAAAACAGCAAACAGGCAGGAGGGTGAGGAGAGAATTCTTTCACCTTTATATAGCATTAGGGTGGGGTCTTGCAACCCTTCCCCAGACTTATTGGCTTCCTGAGTCTCTAGAATTTCCTTCCTGCACTGCCCACACAGGAAAGGATGTTTACTTCTAGCTTCTTTACATCCTACCCCTACTGAGAGGCTGCCTTCCTGTAAACATCCTCAGAGACCTACCCAAGATAATTAAAAAGATCAAATTGACAACAAAACCTAACCATCACACTGATCAAGAATTTATTTTTATTTATTTTGAAACCAACAGATATTAATTATACATATTCATGGGATGTGGTGGATATTTCAGTACATGTATATATTGTGTAGTGATTGACTTGAGATATTTATTTAATTTTTTATTTTTTGGTTTTTCAAGGTAGGGTCTCAATCTAGACCAGGCTGACCAGAAATTCACTATGTAATCTCAGAGTGGCCTCCAACTCACAGTGATCCTCCTGCCTCTGCCTCCTGAGTGCTGGGATTTAAGGCGTGCACCACCACGCCCAGTAACTTGGGATATGTGAGTAGAAATTTTTAGTTGAGAATTCAAATGCCATGGCTTCCTATTATTTGAAAGGAAAAAGGTTTAAATCAAGAAAAAGATCTATTAATAGCTAAATTTATTTACAGTGTTCCAGACTATATTCCAAATGTAAGCATTAGCTCATTTAGTTTCCAAAAATCCTATCAAATGTGTATGATTATTATCATCTTACAAAAAAAGAAAATTGAATCTGAGTGGTGAAGTAATTTTTGGAAGTGCATAGAACTGGTAAAAGGAAGCCAGTCAGTCAGCTTCTGAAGCTCAGATTTTACTCCCTACCTGCACTGCACTATACACAAATTATTAATCCAAGACCAGAGAGAAGTCTTGGCTGCAAAGCAGAAGGACCCAAGTTTGATTCCCCAGTGCCCACGTAAAGCCAGATGCACAAGGTGGCACATGTGTCTGGAGTTTTTTTGCAGTGGCTGAAGGTCCTGGTATGCACATTCTCTCTGTCTGCCTCTCGCTCTCTCTCTCTCTCGCTCTCTCTTTTCTCTCTCTCAATCTCTCACTCATAAATAAAATATTTTTTAAAAATTATTAGATCCAATGAAAATATATAATCAAGACTCCAAACAATGAATTTGCTAATTGGTCCTCCATAATTCTTATGTTAGTTTAGTACTACATATAGAATAGCTAATGGACAGATTGACTTTGTCTGAGGTGAACTCCATGGTAGTTATTAACCCGTTGTGATGACTGCTGGTTACCTACCAAATATCCATTCTCCCTCTTCTCTCCAATGAACAGAACTTTTTTTAAAATCTGGTTTTATTCCCACTCAGCTAAAGGCCATAGTTTGTGCCATGCTTGAAGCTATATGTCATCATGTGACTAAGTTCCACTGTATGAGAACTATATGGACACAGAATGGCACTTCATGGGACATCTTCTCCTCTGCCTTCGTCCTGCCCGTCCCAGGGTGGGTGTTCTAGCCTGTTCTCTCTGAGGGTTCTCACATGAGCAATGTGAGAGCAACAGCTAGATGTGCCCAGATTTCTGACCTCTGAAGTCACCATGACAGCCTTTGCAGGAGAGAGTAAAGATATAATTGTTTAGACCATCATGACATCTCTAGTAAACTACTTGTAGCTAACCTTCCTCCAAACTCATCCGTAAATTCTGTGTTGGGTGTTTCCATTTAGACTTGGAAACACCAAAACATCTAGCAGAGGCATGCAAATCCAACTCCAGTCATCCACCAGGAAATTTGTTCCAGAACACCCCACTTCTAACCCCTCCATGCCCTTGGGATACCCAAATCCTCAATCCCCTTATATAGAACACTGCGGTGTATGCATAATAAAGATGCATCTCTTCCAATGCACTTCAAACCATCTCCAGGTTCCTGTAATACCTGGTGTGAATAGCAATTATGCTGGATTTCTTAGGGAGCAGTGAGAAGAAAAGAACAACTCATTAGTTCAGAAAAGGCTTTGCTGAAAGTTTTCTATTCATTGTTGCTTGACTCTGTAGACATGGAAGGATGACTGTTTTTTTTTTCTTATGAGTTTGATATGCCAACAACCAAAACAGAATACCTAAAAGACCCTATATATTTTCATGGCACCTGTTGAAGATAATGCTTCCCAACCTTCTCCATGACATGGCGCTCACACAAAGGAAACATCCATACAGTTCGGAGTTTTGCTGCTCTTGGCCTGGCCAATGCTACTCATCTGGTGATAAGTTTACCCCAGGAACTATGAAGCTCCACTTCTCAACTACATTGCTTCTCCCTTTACCACAACCCAACTTTGACACCATTTCTCAATAAGTGACCTTGTTTAAACCACTGTTTAAAAAACTTCAAAATGGAATTAATGAATCATTAATGCTTGAGAAAAGTCAAGTGAGTAAAGTCCCAGCATGCCTATTGGTTTCATGTAGCCCAGGTTAGCAATGACAACAAAAATCATAGGCTTACATAAATAATTATGAGATTTTATTATTAAGTACTTTTTGACAATTTCTTACATGTATATAATATATTTTGATGATATTAACCCCCATTATTTTTCTTGGCACCCTCCCACTTCACCTAAATGAGCCTCACTTCTACTTCTGTAACAGGGGGACTGGGGATTAGAATTTAGATAGTACCCAGCAAATTCCAGTGCACCTCAGAACTTGAGTATTTGAGTTCTTGTCTATAAAGTTAGACAATTAAAATTATAGACCATCAGAGGTTAAGGTATAGTAGGAGACTTTATTTAAAAGAAAATGGGAAGTTACAGCGATCTCCAGCCACCAGTGTGGAGAGAACACTTGGGAGAGGTTTTAGCAAAATCTATGTTATTTATCCAAACAAGCAAAAGAAGGAAAGATAACAGAGGGCTCCCATCATGAGGAAAAAAGTTAGATGTGGGAAAAATCTTGAGCCTTCCCTAGAGAGAGAAGTCCTACATCAAATGAGGTGGAAGGGTGAAAACATGCACACATCACACACATGAACACACACAAACACACACACACAATCTTTTTAAAAACAAAAAAAAAACAAGGGAAAGGGGAGAGGGATCTCACATCAGGAATAGTCAGATAACACAGACTTCTTATCCCATATAGGGTGCTTAAAATGCCTTAATCGTTCATATGTATACTAAGCCTGCTAATGTAGAAGGCATAATAGGAAAATACTTGAGTCTAGAAAAGAGAAGTTCAGAGAATTACAGTGTTATCCACTGAAAACCAGGACCCTGGCTTGTCTGTGAGGGAAAGAAGGAAGCCTTCATGATCATTTTAAGCCTAACGAGAGCTTCCAAAGGTGTTCTGTCCTTTACTCCTTTCTCCTTGGAAGGAAGATGTTAATGATTTTAAATACTGGGAAACCGCAAGTGGCAGAGCTAAAATTCAAAGCCCTTGTTAAGTGTCCCCATGTCTCAATGCATCCTTGCAAGTCTCCAAAATCAAATGGCTTAATGTGTTTACTAATGGTTTCAGGGAAGACCTATTCCAGTCCTCCTCCTCAAAGGAAACCACTTCCAAATGTTTTTTTTTTTTTTTTTTTTTAACTTCTAACCTACTTGTCGCCATATCTCAAAACTAACATATGCAGATTGTCATTTTTCTAACATTACTTATATTCTCATATGTCAGCATTTTCCCATTTTTAAAAGCCCAGACTCTCTTCAATCTAAGACAAAAGAGCCATCCTCTTCCCCGAACAACTGCAAGTTCCAGTTCTAGTCATTCCCCAAAGGAAACTCACTTTGTATTCAGCTGTTTCTTTGAGTATTGACACCACCTTTCTATCTACTGTTTCTTGATTTTTATCAGTTCTAGATATTATCTATGACTTTCTTTTATAGGAGATGAGAGATATAGAGTTGGTTATCTATGTGTTTGTGCACACATGTGTGGGTCAGAGAATCACTCCGAGGGGCCTATGCTGCATCTTCGTGGAGACAGGCTCTTCTCCTCCTGCAAATGACCTGACAGACAGGCTGCAAAGGAACATTGGACTGGCTGGTCTGTGAGCTTCAGATTCTCCTGGCCCCACCCACCCCCATTGTCATCAGTGCTCTGCGATCACAGACCCATGTACTACTATTCAAGACTGGGGCACATAGTATACTCTTATTATATTGACTTGGTATAAGTTTCTATATTTTCTAGAATTAACAGTTATCTTTGTCTACTTGATTTTTTTATGTACCTATTATGTACCCAGTCTATTCTCTGTCAGAAATGTAAACCTCAATTCACTACATCACATTCATGAAGCTTTCTTTTCCTGGAGACATCTTTATTGGAACCCCATGTCCTTCCATGTCAATTGGATCTTCTTACTCTCTGGGCTTCTTACAGAGCTGCTGAAATCCCCCTCACGATGTCAACAGATTCCTTCGTCATCTCTAATGTAATAGATCCTCTCTTTCTTTATTAAAAAATATTTTATTTATTCATTGGAGAGAGAGAGAGGGAGGGAGAGAGAGAGAGAGAGAACACCAGGGCTACCACCTTGTGGGTCTGGCTTATGTGGGTACTGGGGAATTAAACCCGGGGCCTTAGGCACTGGAGGCAAGTGCCTTAACCACTGAGCCATCTCTCCAGCTTGATCCTCTCTTTCTTAAACCTTCCTCTTTCTTGATTTTCCCTCTCATTTTTCTAGATCACATCCTAAAGTAGATGTCTAGGAAAGGATGTATGAGAGCCTTCTTAATTCTTTTATGCCTGAAGAGAGTGCAAATATTTTGTCATGTTTTACTGATAGTTTGGCTGATCGTTACATTCTAGGCTTGAAAATTATCTCTTGATTCTTTAAGCACTATTGATTGTTAGTGTCCAACATTGAACTCCCAGGAAAAGATAAAAAGCATGAGCCTTATGCTTCTGAAATCCTCATTTTGCAGTGGTTTGAGCCTTCCTGATGGTGTGCTTGAGTGGGGACCATTTTGGTTTGTTGTACCAAGTACTGCAGAGGCACTTTCAATTTGAGGCTGATGGTGTCCACTTCTGAAAACTTTTCTTATATCTGTGATCATCTGTTTCTCCTCTTCCTGGGGAACTCTTTTCTAGTCATATATTTGTTTTGTTTGATTTGGTGTGTGTGTGTTGTACATTCATGTGTGTATGCATATTCATATTAATGAATGGGGCCAACAGTTGATGTAGATGAATGAGTGAGTGATGGGCTTCATTTTAGGATGGTAGAGAAAACAACTCCCCCCCCCCCCCCGCACAGGGTCTGTTTAAGTTTTACAGAAAAAGAGCATCTAACTCCTTGCTTGGGGAAGTGACTTCAGAACATTTTTAATAATAAATTTATTTTCCAGCAGTTAGACCTTCTTTGATGAAGAGACTAGGTGCAGTTCTGAGGGCAGCAATGCCAGGGCAGCGTTCAGTGTCAGCCAGGTTAGACATAACTCAGTGCCAAGCTTCCTTGCCCAAGGGGGGGTCACTCTCCTCTGTGGCTGACGATATTCTGAGGATCTACTAATTTTCTAGGGCTGTCTTAACAATATAGCAGACTGGGTGGAATAAACAACATGCATTTCTCTTCTAACAGTTCTGGAGACTGAAAGCCCAAGACTAAGATGTTAGCAGTTTTAGTTTCTCCAAGGATCTCTCTGCTTGGCTTGCCTTCTCACTGTGTCCTCATACGACCTCTTCTTTTGGCGTGTGCTCTTTTCATTGGGTTGCTCTATCTCCTTATAAGGTGGCCATCTTTTGGGATTAGGTCCCTGCTCTAACGGCTTCATTTTAGCATTACCACCCATTCAATGGCTTTGGCTGTAAGTGGTTACTGCTGTGGTGCTGGACTGAAGACACAATTCAGCCCACAACAGAGGAAAAGACCTAGATGCTGTGACCTCAGCTGGGGCGAGGACCAAAGAGCCACGCTCTGCTCAGGGCATGGTCACTGGGTCTGGCATCTCGGCTCTTCATCCTTCCACAGATGTTCTCCTCAGGACATTCCCCTCATGAATGTTCCAAACTCTCAGTTCCATCTCAAAGTCTGCTTCCTGGGGAACTCGACCCATGAAAATGTTGGTTGTGATCCACTAAGCTGATTTCATAATCCACTAATCATAACCGATTTCATAATGCACAGTTGGAAAACACTGGCCTCGGGGTAGCTCCCCATCAACAGAACTTTGATTGTGTGGCACTGGGAGAAAGCAGAGATCATCCAGCCATACCTAGTAGAGACCTGGACTCTGGCTCCGTCACATCCCTGTACCTGCTTCCTCTTCTCGGGCCACATGCCCAGTTTTTCCGGGGTTCCTGCGGATAATCCTACATCTCCATGCAGGGCTAGTTTTCTGTTCTTAGGACACAAAAGTAGTTGGCTGTTTCATAGATAAGTTTTCAACTTATCTCAAACTTATGCCTGCACTTCACTCCCTCTGCCGAAGTCTAGAACCCCAAATCCTGATCTTCCAGGTTTTTCATAAGAAATGTCTGATCTTTACCAAGTTTGTGGTTTTCTTTAACCCTCTTCCATTCTCTACTTGACAAGTATTTCTGTTAATCCATTGTCTGTTGCTGTAACAGAATATCTGAGGCTGAGTTATGTATAGAGAAAGTGGGTTAGCTCATGGTTATGGAAGTTCTAGGGCATGATTCTGGCTCTGGTGTGGTCTAATTGCTACACTATATCATGGCAGGTGGCCTCGTGGCTGGAGCATGTGTGACAGGGACAGGTCATATAATGAAACAGGAAGCCAGTAAGCAGAGAAGGGTCAATCTAGCTGTTTTCTAACCTCCTAACTACCTTCTAACTTTCTAACCTTCTAACTTCCATGGGGAACTAACTGTGATCATGTGTGCACTGCTAATTCTTTCTCAAGACAGTGCCCTCAGGGCCCCACCACCTCCTACAGCTCTCCACCTCTGAAAGGTTCCTACTGACGAGCACTCTCCCTCCCCGTGTATGAACCCTTGGGGAGGTACACGCAGAACACAGCACTTTTCCCGAGTGATTTCATCTACCTACACCCCCATCTACTGGTCTCATTCTGACTCCTTTAGCAAGAAGTTAGCATCTTGAAGCCTGGAGGCAGTCCTAACACCACTGTGGTTATGAAGTGGAGCAGGGCTCGCTTCTTGTGTTGGCACCTTTTTAGAGGAGGATTTTTATGGGAGCAGCTCTGCTTCCTAGGAGTATATCAAGCTAAATCACATAGAAACCCGCTGGAAAAGTCCCGATGAGCCAAGAGGAATTTTAAGATTAAATACAATACATAGACACAGTGATAAAATGAATGTGAGTAGATCAAGTTCTGTGGAAGAGTAAATAAAAGAGGGGTGCTGTGCAAAGCAAAGAGCAAAAGACAGGTAGATGATGGAAGGAAGCTCAGCCCACAGGAGAGGTTGCCGGGAGAGGAAGGATGTTCTAGCTTTGGATTGAGCAGTACTACATGCCAGGCTTGGTGCAGAGCTAGAAGAGGAAGAGAAATGGTGTCTGCTTTCCTTTGAAGAGCTCACATCCATCATAACTGCGAAGGCAAAACTGTGTGTGTGTGTGTGTGTGTGTGTGTGTGTGTATACATCAATTGAACACTCTTTCAAATCTATTCTTTTGTCATATTTCCTCTGAAAGATTAGATTCATAATATTGCAGAACTGACTCTGTTAACATTATACAGCATATAATCTGAGTTCATCAAAACAATAAAAATAGTTGCTATGGATGAATGGGAGGAAACTCCAGCAATGCTCTAACCCTTCAGACTTTAAATCCTCAGAGAATTCAGGAACAAGTGTCTCTTTGTGAACGTCAAGGTGATCTGGGGGAAGCTCTTCTGGTAGCCCTAGAACCACAGAGAAACAGCAGAGGTTGGCATCTGAGGTGGGGCCCACTCCCCAGAGCAGGAGGCCTTGGCAGGGCGCAGGAGTGGGCTGGCCCTGGTTTCTGGTCTTGGCTCTGGAATGGCTCTGGTATAATTCACAGCCAATTAATCTTGTCAGGCAGCCTGCTGTTGCCAGCTCTCGCTCAACCCCATCCTCATGAATAACCACCCCAGTGAGCTGTTGTCTCTTTGCTACAGCCATTCACTGTAAAATGTGAGTAAAATATTTTAATTTGGACAAACGATAGGGCATCTGTTCTCCCTGAAAAAGTTACAACACTCACAGCGTATATACATTTAGGTGGTTGTCAAAAATAGAAAATCCAATTCTGTATATGAGAGAGGGTTTTTTTTTTTTTTGGCAAAACCAATTTAAGAATAATTTTATCAGCCACTCATTGTGGGTAAAACCTGTCAATTAAGAAAAAAGAAAACCATAATGGTCATTAAAAAAATTACTCTTTTTTTCCCACCCTTCCATCAGTACCCTGCTTGTGTGCCCAGCAGCGGGGGTGAGAGTGCCGGGAGAAGTGTGGGTGTGTGGGAGAGCAAGCAGGGGTGGGAAGGGCGTGCAGGTCACTGCGCCTGTGTGGGAGGAGGCTGGGCGCTGAGTCAGGAGGAGGAGAAGACCAGGCATGCGTGGGTGAGCAGAGAGCAGCCAACCACTTCACATGGGAATGCCTGAAGGAACCCATCCCAGGACTGCAGATGAATGTTAGGACTCAAAGTTGTTAGTTACAATTTTCAGACTCCTGTTTTTCAGCCTCCTACTGTGTGGTGAACCCACCAATGTCACTGATGTCGTAGGTCGTTTTCATTGATAATCCCTCTTTAAAGTGACCTTAGAGTTACCCTGTCAACAAAGGAGACCTAAGCAGATCAGAAGGACTTGAAGACTCAACTTTGAGGTGAACTTAAAGTTTCCATCCAAACATCAGCCTTGAACCTCCAAGGGAGAAAGGGGTGCCTTCCCTATCTGTTCCTCAAATGCATCGTTGTTTCTTTTCTAACTGTAAATGGAATTTTCAAAGCTCTACATTCAAGTCTGAATCGGCATCAGGACATGAGGGCAAAAAAGGAATCAGAGAACATCTTGATAAACTCATATGGCTGATTAATTTAGGCTGGGAGAGCTTAAAAGGACTTGGCAGCGTGTTTGTGTGTGGGTGGGTGGGGTCTATGAGGTCTGATGAGAACTTAATCAAGGCCAATATGGGTAGGAGTGGTGAAGCTCACCCATGGTCCCAGCACTTGGGAAGTGGTATCCAAAGAGAGAAAGGAATGTTTGAATTGTATCTACCTCTCTCTCATTGCTTGTGTGGTGGTGGTGGCGGTGGTGGTGTGTGTGTGTGTGTGCATTGCAGGAGTATGTGCCCAGAGGCGCCCCATGCACTCACCTGCGAGGGTATGCTTGCCAGAGCAGGTGTCAGGCTCTTGTTTCGAGCCAGAGTCTTACAGATCTTGTTGGAGCTTCCCCTTTCCCCATGAGCTCCAGAAAGTCTCAGTTCTCAATAGACTAGGGTTAAAGGTGCACGTGGCCTTTTCCAGCAGGCCTTAGGCACTGGAAACAAGTGCCCTAACCGCTGAGCCATCTCTCCAGCCCAAATAAATATTTTTAAAAGCTTTTCATGCAAATCTTTTCTGTACTTAGGTCATTCAGCTAATTTAAAGGTGAAGTAGTTAAGCAAAAGTAACTCAACAGTATAACTGAAATCAAGGCCATCATATATATATATATAT
>PVHP010011510.1:0-44459 GCA_004024765.1 Zapus hudsonius | reverse complement strand
CACACACAGAGAGAGAGAGAGAGAGAGAGAGAGAGAGAGAGAGAGAGAGAGAACACCAGGGCCACCACCTTGTGGGTCTGGCTTATGTGGGAACTGGGGAATTGAACTTGGGGCCTTAGGCACTGGAGGCAAGTGCCTTAACCACTAAGCAATCTCTCCAGCCCTGTTCCTCACTTTTTAACCACACCTGGCTCTCCCTTCCCTAGCTAACCCACTGTGTGCCATCCTTCACTGACACTGCAGCTCCTTTCCCTCCCCCTTGCCTAAAACCCCTGCTCTGAGCTGTTAATAAATTCCCCATTCCCTAAAGTGTGGTCTCAGACCTCTAATTTCAAGCCTTCTAACACTGGGTAGACTTCTTTTACTAGTCAGTTTTTCAAGGTTATGCCCATCCAAGTGTGACTCACAGTTTTCCCAAGGGGACGTTCTGTGAAAAGTTAATCCATTCAGTGGTGGCAGCAATCATTAGTAGTATCAGCAGTGGGGATATTTCCTCATGGTTAATTTGTTTTTAATTGTGCAGAGCACCTCCCCTTCCTTTGTTCTGTCTGCAGGCTCAGAAGCCTGTAGGTGATAGCAATTCCTTTAAGTGGTGTTACTATTCCAGGTTAGCATCTCAGATATCTTGTCCTCCATTGGCATTTCATCCCACACCACCTTAGTGATGAGCTGAAGAATTAGGATGTACTATAGCCTGTAGATTCCCCAGGGGATGTGTACTTTCAATATATGAACATCCCAGTTCTAGAGTCCTGTTTTAGAGTGTATTTCCTGCTGTTATCCAATTCAATTACTGCATCTAAGTCCCATCAGAAAGCAGATGGCATGCCCAAGGAGAAGGAAGATTTAAGGGTTGGCTCATAAAACTCTTGTCAAGATCCAAGGAACCTCAAAGGGAAAATATAGTCTGTCTCTAGTAACAGCAGAAGTCATCCCTCAGGTTAAAGGGAGAAGGAAGAGTATCAAAACATATGCAGAGTGCCACACTGAGAGAAGCTGTTTTTTAGGACAAGAGACAAAGCCAAAGAGCCAGGGAGAATTTTTACTCTCACTTAGACCTTCTACCTGGGTTCCTCATTGGCAGGACACAGGGGAACAGAGAGGAGAGGCCTGTGATTTGACCATACAGATGAGCCTCCTGACAACAGAGATCAGAGGATGGATAGGCACACCAGTTTCATAAAGGGGCTTTGATTTTTTTCCTGCAAAGGTTCTTGTCCTTGAAGTTTGGGCACCAGTTGGAAGTGTGTCATGGTTTGATCCAGGTGTCCCCCACAAACAAATGAATGTGTTCTGATAGATTGATCCTCAGCTGATGACAGTTTGGGTTTTACAACCTCGATGAAGCTCTGTTGTTGGGGGAGGGCTTATGGGGTTATAAGCCAGCTTCCCCTTGCCAGTATTTGGCACACCTTCCTGCCGCTGTTTGCAGTGCTGTGGCAGAGGTGATATCCACCCCTCTGCTCATGCCATCATTTTCCCTGCCAGGAGGGAGTCTCTCCTCGAGTCCGTAAGCCAAATAAACCCATTCCTCCATAAGCCACTTTTGCTTGGGTTCTTTCTGCGCAGCAACTAGAAAGCTGACTGCAACAAGGTGGTAGAAAATTCAAGAAGATATATTAGGGCAGGAGGCCTCCATTCTCATGAGAGTGGGTCAGATCTTGTGGGACTAAACTAGTGCCTGCAAGAATGGGTTTTTATAAATGACACACACATGCAAGCACACACAACACTGTCCATCTCCTGTGTGCATTTTCACTCTTGCAATGCCGCCTCACCATGAAAGCCAACTAGGTGCTGGAAGCGTGCTCTTGAGCATCCAGATCTGTGAGCAAAATTAACTTCCTCTCTATATAAAATGCCAAGTCTCAGGTATTTTGCTTTAGCAACACAAAACAGACCAAGACAAAGAGTCTCAAGAATGCTTTAGCAATTTCTTTTCATTTAAGGAGAAGGAAAATATTATAGACTGATTAGATATATTAGATTTTCTTGAATCAGCTCTAAGGCTCTAATCAACACCTGATAGGAGAGTGTGGGGCTTTGCGAAGTCTTTTTCTTATTTTACAGACTTCTCCAGGGGAAGGGTGGTTTGTATATTGGCCATCATCAAGTTCATGTGAGTGACTCAGAAACAACTTAGGGCTTTCTCTCACCTATTCCAAAAAACACCAAACTTGGAGCTTTTTAATATATTCACCAACTTTAGAAGTAAATTTATTAACTAGCTATTATAATTATGTCAATATAACAATAAATAATTTCAGATAAATAATTTAAATGAAAACATTTTAGAGCCCTTAGGGCTTACAAAAAGAATCTTAAAAGATCCATATTTATCTTCTAAATACCAAGAACAATAGTTACAAAAGATAGTAAATAATACATCCAAAATAAATATAAATTTTAAATATTTAAATAAATACAAAACCTTATATGTTTAAACACATAATTATCAAGTCAGTGTTGCAATGATGCCTTGACAAAAGGTTATCCATCTGTTCAGGAATTCTACAATGGTCACTGTCTCATCATTATAGCCACAGAGAAATGCTTCAGATCCCTACAAAAGAAAATATTGTTTCAGAATTGGAGTAGCTTAACTTACATGGAATTATTCTACACTGAAGTCTTACAGTGTGTGCCTTTCTTGTTGACATATTATTGACTCAAATTTTCAAAATGATGGGTCAAAATGATGTATTTTATTATGATATTACTGTAATAGTATGATATCAACATACCAGTACTATTGATAGCAACATACAAGTTGAGATTTTTCTCATTAGGTCATTCTTCTACCAATAATACAAGGGTTTTTTCCTGAATTGAATACAAATAGCAGTTGAATAAAACATTTCTAGGTAGCATCTTATTAAGCATTTATGATAAAGTTTCTTGACCTCTTTTCTTCTAGGTTTGTGTTATATGTCTATATAGATTTGGGATATATATATATATCCCAAATTGATATATATAATGGAGGAACATATAATGGTATATATACCTTCTAAGCCTCGGTTATATAACCTTCTAAGCCTCGGTTAAGACTGTCTATTAGTCTCCTCTAATTTTCCCCAAGTCAGGATAGAACCAGCCTAGAAAAAGTTAGGGCAAACTATTTGGGGGAAATTTTGGAAAGAACGTCTTCATATGTAGGTATACCTATCCTGCAAGTGTTTCCCAGTTTTCAAGATGTAAACATTAGAAATGTTTACATTTCTCTGGATTTACTCTTTGGAAATTAATCTCTTCTGCTGAAAGGGTATATTTCAACTCTCTGTCTTAGCTGAAAACCTAAGAAAGAAATATTTTCATATGTAGTGACATTTATGGGAAGGCTTTCTCAAATATGAGGTATTTCCATGTCAATCAAATGAGAAGTATTTCCTTTAAATAAATATTCCCTTTAAGCTGCTATGTTTCTATAGGCCCTCCTGTACATAGCTGCTTAAATTTTAATTTTTTGAATTTTTATTTTTAAAAACAACGTGGCTTTTGAAACACATTTTGAATTTTCACATAATTTCATGTTAGGTTCATACCATAAATCCAGGTGTCAGTTTTCTGATGCTTGTCACTGATTTTAGAGCAAACTTCTGACACAGACAAAAACTGACTCTATCAGTGTCTCCGTGACATTGATCTCAATATATATTTTAATTTAAAACTTTAAACTGAAATAGTCTACTAATAATTTGAGTTGTTTAAAATAACTGGGCTTGCATACTTTTAGAAGCTTGCTGCTACAACTGATATAAAAATGAAGCAAAAGTATGATGCTTTCTTATGATGCCGATTAACTCATGGATTCTGTACAAGGCAGATGGTATGAGAGAAGAGGGCTATGAATCTCTGTCCTATCATCTGGGTCCTGTATTTCATGCTCCCTGTGCATTGGAAGATCCCTGTGGACCTGAACGTGTGTCTAAATTATCTATCTACTCCTTTGTCCATTTTAATGGACAAGTCACTTATGGATGTCTTCCCACCACAATAAATCAGCCCCATTTGAAGTGTTTCTGGATCACCGCTGTTGACTGATCAATTCTGATCAATAATCTGAAGGAAATGGAACCTGTCTGTTTGCTGTGGATTCTTGTCGATGCTTTCTTCTGCTCCCAGATCTGTGTTAATGTGAGAGGCAGTGAGGTGGTGCAGGGGCATGTCCTTGGAGAGGATGATGGGTGGAAACTCACTAGCTTATCCCTCCCCACAGGGCATGATGTAGTATCTAGCACTGAAACTGATTCATAGTCAGAGTGAGCTTTAAATGTTGGCTAATTAGATGCATGGAAACTTCATATCACTTTTTTTTAAATTTTTTTTCATATCACTTTTGAATGCAATACTTTCCCCTTCCATTAATTTTATTTCCAGGTTAGCAAATAAAGTGATGCCTTACCTTTAGTTTCAGAACTGTTACTCTGATGTTGCTGATGATATCCCTGGTATCTTTTAAGTGAATGTTTTTACTTTGAGCTAAGTTTAGCACTTCCTGCAGAGGTCTGAGCTCTTCTTCTAGGCACTGAAGATGTTTCAGTTCTGTGGCCTAGAATAATAATAAAAATTATCACCTCAGTTCACCCGTGCTCGAGAATCAGAAGTTAGCCTCCAGTTTTCTCTAAGAGTAGTAATGTATAGTTTTACTACTCTCCCTCTCCTCAGTGTTGCTATGAAGACAAACCAATATAACTGACATTAAAGTAGAAAATTGCTGAGCGTGGCGGTGTATGCCTTCAAAATCCCAACACTCACTTGGGAGGCAGAAGCAGGAGGATCCCTGTGAGTTTGAGGCCAGCCTGGAACTACAGAGTGAGTTCCAGGTCAGCCTGGGCTAAAGTGAGACCCTACCTTGAAAAAAAACGAATATGAAACAAAACCTAGAAAATCAAGAGCTCAAATATTTATGGTTAGGATTAACTGCTCATTAACAACTCGTTTGTCTCAGTTTAATTAGACTTTGTAAAACGTTTACATTTCCCCTTCCAAGCGCCTATCTCAGTTGTAGGCTACTTTTCCTATCTGCATAGAAGTGATTAGTCACAGTGGCCAGAATGTGGAAGCAGAGGAACCAAATTCTACACTCCAGCATTTGATAATCTAAGAATTGAAGATCACAGAATATTAAAAGACAAAAATCATTGAATGCCAGCTATCACTATCCCAAATTTCACAGGTTAGGTTTTTTTTTTGGGGGGGGGATTATGGTATGTATTATAGCTGGGAAGATACATTTCATCTTGTCTTGAATTTTCACTTTTCTACAATTACTATATTAACATGTGTTGTAGTAATCTATATGCCCAAACCAATTAGTTTGGAAAGACTTTTGAACAATCCTCCTGAAATACTCGTCTATTTCAGAATTAATATAGAAATATACAGAATAGACATTAGCATATGTTTATATAATTAATATATGCAATGGATATTGCATGGATATTACAATCTTTTATGGTTTCTTGTAATTTCCATTAATGTTACCTGGAGAGTTTTCTCCTATATAGTCCCCTTTAAATTTGCAGACCTTTAAGAAGTAAGCTGTGCATGCATTATCTCCATCTTACAAAGAAGGAAACTGAAGCTCAGAACTTGTGTCTTCCCCAAGGTCATATAAGTAGGAGCATGGATGAAATATTAATTCTTTTTCACATAGCATCCTTTGAATTAAATGCTTTTATTAATTTCAAAATGGTGGTTAAATGAACTAACAGTTTATCTCATTACTTTGTAGCCTTTTTTTTTTTTTTTTTGTCATTTAGAAACCCAGATTGCAAGCACTCCCTCTAAATCAGGCATGCTGGCTCACATTGTCTGGCAACCTCTAGAAGGAAAGTCAGGGGCAGACAAGGGTTTCCTGATGTGGCCATCTACTGGCCAAAGTGCACAATTTCGGGACTTGACTCGATTTTGAACATCTAGCTATTTCCTTCAGAAAGCTGTCCAATCTCTTACTCTTGGAGTTCAAGGTTGTGTGGTTCTAATTAAAAGCTATTTCCTGCTCATCTTTCAACAGAGTAACTTGAAGCTGAGTTCTCTTGACTTAATAATAGTGGGTCAGGAGGATTGCATATTTGTCCCTTTAGGTCCTCCCGCTTTTTTCTGGGCTTGGGTTGATCCTGGAGAAAGCTCTTCCTAGCACCTCTGTTGACTGGCAGAGCTGGGGAAAATCTCTGTCCTAAGAGGTTGGGTGAGCTATTGCTTATTGAATTCACAAATGACTACAGAAAGCTTTCAACTTGGGGGGAGAATGGGGAAGAAGGGCATATAAATAAGTTTGCTTTATACTTCTCAATAAGAATTTTGTCTCTACTAGGACTAATATATAATATATAATAATATTTATGCCATGTTAACCTGACACTGTTCTGAATCCTCCCAAAGATACATGGATAGCAATCATTATCTATGCAAGTAAACAAGAAACTGACCCACTTGAGGTCATGAAAGCTCTTATGGGCAGAGTTGGGATCTCCAGACAATCCAGACCATCTCTGCTCTGGCTGCACTCTCCTGCCTCTAGAGACAGTTTCAGGAATCTTCCCAAAATCCATAAAATACTTAAAGTGAGCTCCTCTGGTATCAGTTGTGATATTTTACATGCTAAATAATATAGTCAAATATCTTCATGGCAAAAATAAAACAGTAAATCAACATATTCTTGCTTTAATATATTCCAGCAACAAACTGAGAACATTATTGTTTTCTTCTCATTACCTCTTTCTCAACAGTACATATTAAAAATATAGAAAAACCATTTTAACAGCTCCATTATCAAACTAAGGGTTTTAAAGCAAATATATTGAAGCAACTTTTTTTTTCTTTGGATGAGGTACTATTCACTCAATATGCAGATATTCACATCACTTTGGATTGTATTAAAGCATGAAGTGAACATAGAAAATGGTACTTACCTTCTTGGGCATGTAAAATTTAAATGTGAGCATCCTTGATAGTATGAGGTTCGTGGAATTCTGAGAAAGCATAATACATTGTTACTAAAATTGAACCTCGGCAAGAAAAAACGAGCTGTAATTCTTTTAGCTAGCAAGGAAGTGCACTCACATTAACTCCTCGCAAGAGCAGCTGCAGGTCCAGGAGGACCTGCTGCACTTGTTGCTGGGTTTCCTCTGTAGAGCTGGGAGTAGTAGGTGCACCGCTCACCATCAGCGCAAGAGTCAGGGCCATGCAAGACACGAGCTGCATGCTGGGCATCTTGGCAGGATTCGAGGTTACTATGAGTGGTGATTAGAGGGAAGAGAAGCAATTTATACTTTTAATTCTGGAAAAATAATATGGGGGTGTCAGAATGTTTTACATATTACACATATTTTCAAAGAGTCTACCTGTGTGGCAGAAAGCATTACCTTTGTTTTTCCTCTTCTGATGACTCTTGGGAATTTCTTTAAACCCCCATACACTGACTGAATGGATGTAGGTGAAATCCCTCCTGGTTACATTAGCCCACATTTAGGTGGCAGTTTTAACTCAAACAATGAACGCCTTCTGTATGAAACAATTTTTCCTTTTTTCTTTAAGGGGGTGGAGATACAAAAGCAACTCATGAAAATTCTCTCTGTCAAACTATTCTCAGTCTGTGTGCAGCACTTGTGGTGGACAGAAGCAAGAGTAAGTAGATGAAAAGAATAAATCTTCAGATTTGTTGATTAGACAGGAAGAATATTGGTTTCCTGTTTCAGGATGGTTTACCTTCTTATCTACACAATGAGCTAATTGCACCCAAGGTGATAGGTGGCTTCCTACAATACTCATTGAGTTTGAAGTATTATTTTATTCTGTTTTCAATTTATCATGTTTCTCTATCTGTTTACATATCTTGATATTTAATGTAATTTTTAAAAAAAGAGTGTGGTGTGAAATAAGCTCTTAGGAAAAGTGCAGCATCCAAGGAGACTGGTGCTACTTTTATAGTCGGCTTCCATGGTCATGGTAAGTCTAGTTGTGTTCTTCACTTCTTTCATAGGTTTAGATTTATCTATCTGCAAAGTGCCTGGGACATGCTGAGAGGAAACACTAGCAGTTGGAAATACAAGATTGTGTGTTCTCAGCGGGTAGGTTTGACAGGATTCATAGGGTACATGTTCCATGGTTCTCATTCCAACACACTGACTGGCTGAGGAATGGAATAGCCAGAGGATTCTTCCAATGTACCCAAAGGAGATAGGAATCAATCTCAAAGAGACTCCTGGGACCCGACCTTCCTGTTGCCTTGCCATCAGTCCTCAGGTCAACAATTAGCATCTAAACTGCCCTCAAGCATATAGAAAGGGAAAAAATGTGTGCAGGCACATGCTTTATGTCAGCCTTACCTGTGGTATGGTACTTCCCTTTTCGTAGATTTAAAAACTGAAGGGAAAAGTTGAGGCTTGAAGGTCATTCAGCCCTTTGCTGCCAACAAGGGGCAGAACAAAGATTTGAAACTAGAATGTTCTTACTCCAAAATCTACTCCCTTTATTTTATTCATTGTCAACCTGATATATGAACCCAGACTGATGAAATACTAGGGAAAAGGTCAGTACCACCACAAGAGAGAGAGAGAGATGTAAAGAATTTTGAAAATCAGTTACTTAACTAAATTTTGGGGTGGGGAAGCAGGAAGGTGAAGTGCTCTAAGAAACAGGTGTAATATCTTAGAAAGAGATTCAGTAATACCCATCATTGGGCAGTGTTTTGAAGAATAAAAAAAAATCTCCTTGAGTTTTAAAATAAGCACCACAGTTCCTAAGGTGGGATAAGTGAAGGGAAAACCAAGTTAAAGACAAATGTTATGATCTTTTCTTTTTGTTATCTAAAACTTCAAAAATTCTCTCTGTATATTTCAAATTAAAACACTTCCATTGTTGTGAGGGACCAGCAGCTTAGTTACACTTGTCTTACTTCTCAGAAGACCTTCAGCATTTCATCCCAGCCTCATCAGCTTAGCCCCTCCCCCTCCAGAATAGATGTCAGGCCCACACACTTTCCAATGAGGCCTTTAATGTCCTCACAGTCGTGATATTTATATTTCTCCAGATATTTCCATTCGAGAAATTGGCTGCATTGCTGAAGTACATTTTAGTTCATTTCTATTATTGCATAATGGGCAACAGTACGGAAGTTGGCCTTATAATTTCTTGAAGTGCTTGGGGGAGAAAGCTACATTGCTGTGGTTCACTTTCAATTTTTAATCAGCCTGGCACACAGCTGGTTTTGCTGGCTATAGTGGTGACATAAAATCAGTAGTAGACCAACCCACGTGTGTCATAATCCCCACTGCTCTTTTCACCATGCAGAATTTTGCTACTCAACAAGAAGCTATTTTAGCATTGTCTGTGACTCAGCCTCTTGAAGCCCAGTACCTGAGTCACATATAAAGTACAGCCCCCAGCCCCCGGAGCTGCACACCAGAGAAGCTGGTCACCTGTCACACACAGTCCCTTATAAAGTACAGCTCCCAACCCCTGAGCTGACCACCAGAGAAGCTGGTCACCTGTCTCACACAGTCCCTTATAAAGTACAGCCCCCAGCCCCCGGAGCTGCACACCAGAGAAGCTGGTCACCTGTCACACACAGTCCCTTATAAAGTACAACCCCCAGCCACTGGAACTGACCACCAGAGAAGCTGGTCACCTGTTGCACACAGTCCCTTATAAAGTACAGCTCCTAGCCCCTGACTGTCCACCAGAGAAGCTGGTCACCTGTTGTACACAGTCCCTTATAAAGTGCAGCCCCAGCCCCTGGAACTGCCCACTGGAGAAGCTGGTCACCTACTGCACACAGTGCCCATCCACGGATAATCAGTTCCAAGGAGTTTTTTTCTCCCATGAGAATTTCATTTTCCCGAACTTTTTCATAGTTTTCTAAAGCCTTTGTTTGAGCTGGAGCCTGAAGCCTGTGTTGGGTGTCTCTTACCAGTTTTCCCAAAGTCTCTTGTCATTCAGCTCCAGTGGCTTCCCTTTTAAATTAGGACATTCCATGAGTGGCTCTTTATATGATTCTGTGAGAATTCAGCTGGAATTCTGTCTCCTGGAAAATCTCCCTTTCCTCTGGCATTGGGTTGGTGCTTTGTATTAACTGCTTTTCTTTAAGGGAAGAGTTTACTGCAGTGTACAGTTCCACATTACAGCTCATCATGCAGGGAAGGCATGATGGCAAGATCTGGAGGCAGCTGGTGAATTTCAGCATACCCTGAGAAAGCGGGACTGGTGAGGATTGCTGCTCAGCCCGCTCTCTCCAGGACCTCAGCCCATGGTATGGCACCACCCACAGCTATGATGGGTCTTCCTTCCTCAACCAATTTATTCATGATAATCCCTCCAGGTGATTCTAGGTTCTGTTGACAGTAAATGCTTAGACTTTGTCTTTATCAGACAAAATTTATGCTTTGCTGTGATTACAGTTGTCTCTACTCTATGTACCCTTTGTTCATATAGTAATTTTGATGATTTTCATAACCTTTGGGGCTGAATATTATTTCCTTCATTCATAAACTCATGTCATTGGGTCACATTTTGTTGATAAGTGATCTGATATCTATAGAGGTTGAGCGACTTGCTCAACATCACATTCTTAATGAATGTTGTAAAATTTCAGCAAAAATTCAAACCTTCCTGATTCCTCATAATCTTTTCTACTTCCAAGAAAGATGACTGAATTCATTTATGCCTGCTTCTCCATCTCGCCTTACCCTACCAGAGCTAGCCTCGTCCTCCTCTGCCTAAGCAATGCCTGGCCTGACCAGACAGCTCAATTCATATAGTAGATACAAAACCTAGAGTTTGCTTATGTTTTTGCATTTCTTTAGGGGTTTAACAAAGATAAATGTATGTTAGAGCACTTTCTGTCTCCTGACATTTCTCCTATACGTGAAGTTAGGAAATGGCTGTATTCACTGTGCATGGAGGCTGTCTTGCCTTGGGAGGCCAGTGTTCTAAGATGACAGAGAAGTCACCTGCATCACAGCTCAGAGACCCCGATGGGCTGGGCATGGTGGCACACACCTTTAATCCCAGCACTCAGGAGGCAGAGGTAGGAGGAGTGCCTTGAGTTCAAAGCCAGCCTGAGACTACATAGTGAATTCCAGGTCAGCCTGGGCTAGAGTGAGACCCTACCTAAAAAAAAAAAGAGAAAGGAGATGTCCTTTTTATATAGAGACCCCCAATGACAGGTCACACAGCAGTTACTAGAGATGAAATATGATAATCTTTGGACATTAATAGTAATAAATTGACAAGATACTTCAAGTTTACAAAACACTTGCATGTCCATTTATCTCATTTTACATCTTTTAATCTCATTTCACAAAAAAAAAGATTCATGCAGCCAGAAGAACTTTCTTCATTTATTAAAAAATACAGGTAAATGTTGGCTTTTCCCTCTGTCAAAGTAATGCATTCATTAAAATCTTGTGAGAACATAAAGCTATTATTTAGAGTTATTTAAACCTATCTTTGTCTAATTGCTTCCTGTCTAATCTCATTTCTAAATTCTCTCAAGTTTGTCTTTCCTTTCTTACAGTGGTTTGAATTAAAGAATATGTCATAAATGCACAGAAGCTTTAAAACATTAAAAAATAAAAGCGATTATAATCTTAATAGCCAGAGATAAATATTGTCAACATATTTCACAACTCTGTAGATCAGGGGAGTAATTATAAAATAATTTAAGAATTATAATTATAAAATAATTATTTAAAAAACAGTAATACAAAGAGAAGGAATGAAGTAAGACAAACCATCTGGAAGGTCCCACTCTTGCAGACCATGGAGATAGGAGAAGGAACCAGACTCTGTGAAACGCTTTCTCCTCACCACAGGATCACTGCCTTTTACACCCGAAGTTACATTAGTTACTCATTTTATAATTTTGTCTCATATAATTTTTTGAAATGTACCTATATGTACCTCATTCTTTTTAAAACTATTTATTTATGAGAGAAAGACAGAGGAGAGAGAGAATGAACAATAAAGAGAGAGAACATGTCAGGGGCCTCCTGCCACTGCAAATGAACTCTAGACACATTGCCACTTTGTGCATCTGGCATTACATGGGTACTGGGGAATTGAACCCATGCCACTGAGCTTTGCAAGAAAGTGCCTTTAACTACTAAGCCTTCTTTCCAGCCCCCTGTATCTCATTCTTAATTCTTCTCTGTCTTTGATCAGCATCAGGGTAGTTGGACTTCTCGAAGATGGAGTCAGGATTCCTTTAGAGTTCTTTCTTCTCCGAGGCATAGGCTTACAGATTGAACAGCACAAACTTTCCCTCACAGGAATGGATCCTCTGCTTGTCCTGACCTGTGAGTATAGCTGTTAGTGTAATAGTGAAGAAGACAGTAAATGAGAACAGCTCTGCTCGTCGCTGTGATAGCTTGTTAAAGTAAGTGCCAAACTGATAGGAATAAAACAAGAAATAATGGCAAGAATTTCGTGGCTTAACAAATTTCGTGGCTTTGTTAACTGTCATAACAAAGAAAGCAGTGAACTCTATCAAAAACTTCCAAGAACAACAATCAGATTTTTTACTGTCACTCTGTCCATGTAATTAATTCCCAAGTCAGCAGTCTGTTGTAGCCATCTGCTTGTTAAGTGCTAAATTGGGAAATTGTGTTTCTGGAAATTCTGAGGCTAAGTCTCACATAGTGTCTGTCCTCTGAGGTTCTAGACTGTATATCTTGTATATTCCTTCCAAGAGACCCAACCACTGGCCTTCAATTCATGGCATGGCCCTGTGAGAAGGAAAATAATTGAGTTGAATATCTTGGGAAAATTGATCACATCATTGACAACATCTGAATGGAGAAGAAGCATCTGTGAAGCCTATATGTATATATATGTAACTTTGTAAATCCCGAGGACTCAGGTACTGGCCAATCCCTGGGACATTTTAATCTGACCCATAACTTGTGATCAACACCTATCACCAATAGACAGGGGTGTTTTATCTGAGGAGAAACCCCTGGTGAGTCAGTGTGATGATTAGTTCAGCTTTTACACACACATATGAGGAAGTTTCCTACAGGTCTTAAAGCATGGTCACTGAAGACTTCATATT
This sequence comes from Zapus hudsonius, assembly GCA_004024765.1. Lineage (NCBI taxonomy): Eukaryota > Metazoa > Chordata > Mammalia > Rodentia > Dipodidae > Zapus > Zapus hudsonius. The sequence goes on along the minus strand of PVHP010011510.1, from coordinate 31,402 downwards.
AACAACACTGCCAGAAAACTAACCTGGAAAAGTCACTCTCCTCCTTCCTCCCTTCGTCCTTCCTACCTTTCTCTTCCTTTTATTTTTCTTCCTCTTTCTCTTACTTATTCTGTCTTTTTCTTCCTTCTCCCTTCTTCTCCCTTCTTCTCCCTTCTCTTCCTCTCTCCTTACAGATTTCCCATATTGTAAGACTGAAAAACTAGTGGTTCTTACAAAACCATTGAGCTAATTGTAAAATACAGAGTAGACTCAAAACACTTTTATTCACAGTATTCTTTCTTTCTACAGATAAAAAAGTAGAGCTTTGGTGGCCCAGAAACTATCTAAAAAGCATGTGATATGTTGGCCGGTGGTTAGCAGTAACCTTTCAGTGTTGTAATTCTAAATTTAAGTATAATTTCAGAGGTAATGAAGTGCTCTCAGAGGAGAGTACTTATTACATTGAGACCTTCTTGCAGTGCCTAACGGAAGTAGCTCCAGCATGGCTGCTTCCTGGCCCTCAGCAATAATATCTGAGCCTTGGAAATTTTGAGTCTAATCTTATGTAGTCTCTGCCCTTTGAGGCCCTAAATTATCCTCAAATTTTTATTGTGTTATGAATATAGCAGGAGGTAAAATTATAATTCTAAAGAATTTTAATTCCTTTCAAGTGTGGAATTGTTATTCTTTGATTTAACAGACCCTGGGCACAGTGGCATCTGTCTGTAATCCCAGCTACTTGAAGACTTAGACAAAAGGAGTGTGAGTTCAAGGCCAGCCTGAGCAACATGGAGACATCGCGTCTTAAAACAAGACAAAAACAAAACCTGAGCCAGATGTGATAGCACACACCTTTCATCCCAGAACTTGGAAGGCAGGAGGATCGATGTGAATTTGAGGTCAACCTGGAACTGAGTTCCAGGTTAGCCCGGGCTAGAGTGAGACCCTACGTTAAAAAAAAATCATATGGAAAAGGCCAGAAGTAGCATAAAAGTACAAAAAAGTTCTTGAAAAATGTAATTATGCATGAGTACTGAAATAACATTTCTGTATAGACCATGAAGAAGAGAAAGAACAATTTTGTTAGTTTATATCAAGGAAAGGCTCTGTAATCCAACAGAAATGTATTCTTTTAATACACTTAATCCCAAATTAATAATTTAATCCCAAATTCATATCCCTCCAGTAGCTAAATTGGTTTTGGTAGCTAAAACTTCAACTATTAGAAATAATTGTGTGTCAAATGTCACTGAAAATTCTATTATATATAAGATTATACAATATAAAAAGATTATATAATATCTATGGGAATTTATGAAATAAATCCTCTAGATATTTTCTTGTTATTTTCAAATGTCTCTTGATTTTTTTCATTGATTCAATGGTTGCTTAAGAATGTGTTGTTTAATCTCTATTTGTTTGCTGATTTTCCCATTTTACCTTATTTATCTCTATTTTTCCTCCATATATCAGAAGAGACATGTGAAATAGTTTCAGTCTTCTTAACAATACTTTTGTGACCTGTTGTGGAGAATGTTCCATTAGTGCTTCAGGTGGACCATTTTGTGTTGCTATAACAAAATTCCCAAAGCTGAGTGCTTTATATCTAAAGAAGTTATTTACTGGTAATTCTGTAGGCTGGAAGATCCAAAAAGTATGGTGTCAGTGTCTTTATGGGCGTCCTTTTCTGTATCAGAGCCCGACAGAGTGGAAAGGGAAGCAGCTACATACAGAATCTGAACATGTGTGCAAAGTAAAGCAAAGAAAGTCGGGCTTCACAGTTGCACAGCTGATCAATTTCATGGGAACCAATCCACTCCTGTTGGGCCCCAAGTCACTCTTGCCTTCATGAGAAAGTCCCCATGACCTAGAAACCTTCCACTAGACCCATATTTAGAGGTTCTACAAAGAGGACAAAGTGTCTGGTGTGTGCAACTGTAAGGGACAATAAAATACAATTCCCAGCAAACCACTGAGAGGAATGTGTGCTGGTCTGCATGTCTGTTAGATCCATCAAGTCTAACTTTTCCTCTAGGATATATTTTTTTTCTCTCTGCATGATTGACTCAGATTGAAAGTGACTATTTTGACATCTCCTGCCATCATTGTATTTCTACCTGTCTCTCCTTTCAATGTTTGTGCATAGCTGATCTGATGTGGGGAACATGTATTCATTGATAATTGTCGAATCCTCTTGCTAAATTTACTCATTTATAATTATGTAATGACATTCTTTGTCTGACTGCCACTAAATTTAATTTGCCTGATGCATGTACAGCTACTTTTGTTCCCTTTTAGAATATCTCCGTTCATCCCTCCACTGTCAATCTGTGTCTATAGTACCTCTTACAGGCCATATATCGCTGAGCTCATTTTTTTTGTTTGTTTTTTCAAGGTAGGGTCTTGCTCTAGTCCAGGCTGACCTAGAATTCACTATGTAGTCTCAGGGTGGCCTTGAACTCAGGAAAATCCTCCTACCTCTGCCTCCCAAGTGCTGGGATTAAAGGCGTGTGCCACCATGCCCGGCTTCCAAGTTCATTTTTAATACTCTCTTCAGCCACTCTGTCTTTTGATAGGTGAGTTTAATCTTTTTGCATCTAAAGTAGTTATTGGTAGGATAAGAATTCTTTGCCATTTTGTTAATGTTCTTTCTGTTACGTAGTTCTTTGCTCTTGAAGTCCTATGTGATTTGATGTTTTGGGGTAGTGGGCTTTGATTCCTTTCTTGTTGTCTTTTGTATGTCAACAACATGGGTGTTCTTTGAGGTTCCCTTGAGGCTTAGGTTTATATTGTTGATGCAAAACTCAGCTCTCACTTCAAAGGGAACAAGACAGTTTATTCTAGGGCCAAATATAAGTGAACATGGTCTTGTAACACAGGTTTAGGTTGCCCCAAATTCCACATTCTAATGTCTTGACAATGACATGACATTTGTATAGTTATAGAAAAAAAGAAAAGAAAGTTACAGCTGGGCGTGGTGGTGCTCCTTTAATCCCAGCACTCAGAAAGCAAAAGTAGGAGGATCACCATGAGTTTGAGGCCACCCTGAGACTACATAGTGAATTCCAAGGTCAGCCTGGTCTAGAATGAGACCTTATCTCAAATAAACAAAAGAGTACTTTTCAAATATATAAACCAAGGTACTTTTCAAATACACTGGTGGAAACATCTTTTAGGTTAGTTACAACAAAGTTGAAGAGACCTCTGCTATTGGTTTCAGATGCTATCTGATGACATTCTTTTTATTTTTTTATTTTTTATTGTCCATAATGAGTTACATTATTTAGTGGGCAAACAATGAGTTGTTATCCCCAATTCCCCGATGCCCCCCTCCCCCATTCCCAATCAGCTGGATATCCTCCTCCGTGGGTCATCTGGATCAGTCCTTGTGACAGGGGACTATGGATAGCCTAGTATTCAGCCAGGTTCTCCTAGCCCTAGTATGTTGTTACTGAGGGGTGCATGCCTCTGGATAGTCTCCCCCACCACGGCTCTCACAATCTTTCTGCCCCCTCTTTCACTCAGTTCCCTGAGTCGTGGTGGCTGAGTATTAAGGCTGCTTTAATGTTGTGAGCTTAGGGGTCTTTGGGTCGAAAATCATTGGTTTCTGTCTCACTGGCTTATCCTGTGTTGATTGAATGGCTGTGGCTGTGGTTCCCTTGTTCATCACGTCATTCTCTGTGGGGTTCCATATGGATCCTCCACGATATGACTGTGGTGGCTCATCTCTTGCCAGGATCTCAGCTATCTGATGACATTCTTAACATTCAGGATGGTGGAAGCTAGGGGATCAGATTATAGATTTCAAAAGGATTTATTTGGTCATAGAATGTTAGGGCAGATATGGAGGTGGATACCACAGGGGCTAAGCTAGCCCAAGAAATTCAGTCTGTAGACCTGCATTCCAGTCTGTCTACAATGAAATTCTAATCAGTTGATTGTCTTGAAGGATATTTAAAGTAGGTGCAGTTGTTTAGAGGAACTTTAGTTCACAGTTCACACTGTTGGCCAAGCATCATATTTTTTGTGTGTGCATTCAGAGGCCAAATATTAAATGTTACCTCATGTCTCACATTGCTAGGAAGGGTCATTCCTAGGATCTGATATACATGAGGCTGAGTAGGAGGCAGGAAAGCAGTCTTCAGGAGAATGGACTAGCTGGTAAAGCTGGTACCATCTAGGGGTATTGGGTTTGTTTTCTATGTCAACTAAAGAATTAAAAGGCAGGAAAGTATTTAAAAAGAATAAAGTTTATTTCAAAGTAAGAGGGGGAAAAAGCAGAGAGAACAGAGTCCTCTGAATACCAGAGCTGGACTTTAATGAAACGAGTCCTTGATTGGTCAGCTTAAATGAAAACAAAGGTGTTGATTGGCCCATGACACATTTAGTACTGCACAGATCCTGGAAAGCCCAGCAACAAACTCACCAAAGCCATTCACCTAGGCCAAGAGGAAGGAGGAAGTGAAGGCCACCCTCTTCTCCATTGTGGGTTAGAATATAGTCATTTACCAAGGGCTCTTTTTTCCTATCTGTGTGCCTTGCCCAGGAAACTGCCTATCTCCTATCTCCAATCCCCCCTCTCAGAAGCCATCCTAACTGCTATTAGGGAAGTGGGGGAGTGACCACTCTAACTGCTTCATGTTGGTAAGAGGGTAAGGTTAGGCCAAGCAGACAGGGTTCCTCTGGAGTGAGGGAGGGCTACCAAAAAGCTCATGGTAGAACATTCTGGCCTGATGGTCAGCTTTTGGGCACTAAGGTGTCTTTTTTTAATTTTGACGTTTGGATCTGTAACAGAAACGCACACAAAGGAGTATTAGTAACATCCTAGTGAATGATTGAAGTTCATCTAGAGGAATGGGATGTTTAACACTGTGAGGTAAGGATGGTATGTAACCATATTAGACGCAGCAAGGGATCAGCTAATTAAGACAGCATGAAAGTAAAATTGTAAAAATTAGAAAATAATGAACAGTGTTACGCCAAAGTATGGTGCCACCAAATTAGAGTGAGAATAGTTCATTTTCAAGCACCTTGAATTTCCCCCTACTCTGAAACTTAATTTAGGTTTGAGCCAGTTGGTGCCTGGGGAGCTGCTGAGGTCCTCCAGAGGTTCACAGGTATAGTTGGGGCCTTTAACGCTTTGGTCTGGAGGGTCAGTGTAGACTCTGGAAAGGTCTGGAGCAGTCCACAGATTGAGATGAGTGTGTTGTATCCTCAATTCCAGTCCTACCACAGGTACTTCCAAGAGAGGTTAAACAAGGCCCTTGTTAAGATCTGGGCTGTTAACCAGAACTAAGTCTCCCAGGCAAATAAAGCAAGGAGGTTCCTTTTGTTCTTCCCAGGAAAGCGCAGTTTGTATTTCTAACAACATTTGTTGGAATTTTGCAGTTGAGTAACATGAGCCTCTAGTCTAGCCATCTCAGGGCCTAATATCATTGGTGAGAAAAGACCTGCCATATAAAGCTTCAAAAGGGGTTAAGCCCTGGCAATTGGGGTGTTTCTAAGCCTAGTAAATCCTAGCTGTAGCAGCTTAGTCCAGGAGGATTATGTCTCTTGGATGACCTCTTTTAGGTGTCTCTTTAAGAGCTCATTAGCTTTTTCTACCTTTTTTTGAGGCGTGAGGCCACTAGGTACAGTGTAAATGGAATTGAGAACCCAACACCTTAGCCAGTACCTAAGTGGTCACAGTCTTAAAGGCAGGTTCATGGTCATTCTAAATTGCTGTGAGCACTTGTATCTAAAGTCATGCTGTTTTGTACAGTTGTCACTCTTATTATTTGAACTTTGGGATTAAGAAGGGAAATTTCCCTGGCTATATTGCCTAAAGCTTTTAAGACCTATTTTAGTTTCTGGATATATTTTCTTTAAAAAAAACACATTTTAATTTATTTATTTGCAAGAAGAGAGATAATATAGAGAAGAGAAAGATAATTGGGCAAACTAGGGCCTCCAACCACTGCAAACAAACTCCAGATGCATTTTCACTTTGTGCATCTGGTTTTACATGGATACTGGGGAATTAAACCCAGGTTATTTAGGCTTTGCATGCAAGTGCCTTAACCACTGAGCAATCTCTCCAGTCTCTATTTTTCTTTTTGAGTGCATAATACTAAGTAGGTAACCAAATTATAACTCTCTATATATTTTTAAGGTCAATTGTAGCTCTTTAGGAGAGACTTTTGGGGACCCAGAAGCAGCTGTGTAGCTCAGCATCTGTTCCATCTATTAGGATGAGTCAGGGCTATGCTAACTATGTGGCTTCCCTTGAAAACATCCAGGAACTTCCCTTCTGTTTTGCCTGTCCTCTTGCATACTGTACACTGATTTAGAGTCCAATCTCTGGATCTCCATGCCTTCCCTGACCAAGAAGACAGGTGGGTGACTAGAGTTGTAGAACACACTAGAATTATCCCCTCATTTCCTGTGCCCTTTTGACCCGGGAGCAGGAACTAAAATCTTGGTTGTCCTTTTTAGCTCCGGTGTCTCCCATTGGCTTTGGCTGCTACATAGGGTTACCAAGCGCTGAGGACAGTTACATCAGTCTTGAAGAAGAGTGCGGATGCAGAGCATATCAGCACTTAGTCATTAGCAAAACAAATAAAGATACAGAATTGCACAAATGCTCAAAGTCATTCTACCTAATAGTCAGGTCTAGTTATAGCCATATCTAGAATATAAAAAGCAGGCATGTCTTATTTTTTAAATATCTAACAATAATAAGTAGAGGCAGAACATGTTAATAGCCCTGGAAACTATTTTGATTAACTTTTTATTTTTTGAGGTAGGGTCTCACTCTAGCCCAGGCTGACCTGGAATTCACTCTGTAGTTTCAGTCTGTCCTCAAACTCACAGCAGTCCTCCTACTTCAGCCTCCCGAGAGCTGGAATTAAAGACGTGCACCACCACACCAGGCTAAATAGAGGCTTTTATATGAATGTTAATCTTCATTTTTCTTAGGTAAATGTGGAAGAGTGTAATTGGTAGGCCATATGGTACATGCAATTGATATTTATGTGTGATTAAAGGCATGTGCCACCACACCCTGCAAAGATGCCATTTTAATAGGTGTTAAGAAATTTAAGATTATCTAAATTTATGAGTACATATTTATAAGGCCTTTTAATAAATCTTCAAAACACTCACATTCACACATTTTAAATTGGAATACTAACATATATTAAAAACAAAAAAATCAAGTAGAATATTTATAATCCTCCCTCTGAGATGTAAGACCAATTAGTGACATAAAATATTAAACATTAAAAAACTAGTCATGTAGATATAAAGCAATGGCTTTCCCTCTTTGTGTTTAGGAGCTAAACAACAGAGGGGGAAGATGTCCTTCAGATGGAAATGTCATTAACATGATTTTAGGCCAGAGCTTTTTACTCTTTTACTAAACTTATCTATTTTGGCCTTGAAAGCTTGAAATCCCTTCCTCAAAATATCTAGTGAGGATCCAGACTTAAAGATGGGTTATTAGGACTGGAGAGATTGCTCAGTGGTTAAGGTGCTTGCCTGCAAAGCTTAACAACCCGAGTTTGATTTGCCAGAACCCACATAAAGCCAGGTGTACAAAGTGGTGCATGCATCTGTAGTCTGTTGGCAGTGACTAGAAGCCCTGATCTGCCTATTCTGTCTTTTCTTTCTTATTGTTCTTAAAATAAATAAAAAGCTAATAAAAAGATGGCATATTAGTTTCACAAAGGCTAGCTAGCAGTAAGTACTGAGGAAACTGAGTTCCCATTAATTGAGGATGTAGGCATGTACTGGGGACTGGGAACAACGGGTGAACACCTGGGGCTTCACCGCTGTACTTCATGGAGTTCGTATCTCAGAATGCCAAGAAATTGGACAATTTCAACAGAGAGCATTTTCTTATCACACACGTTTATTTTAGATTGGAATCAGTTCAGAGGATTTGGGAAAGAGGGGGAACAGCCCAACCACCACGTCCAGCCACCAGTGTGGGGGGAACATGTGGGAGAGGTTTTAACAAAATCTATGCTGTTCAGCTAAACAAGCAGGAAAAGAAAAGATCATGAGAAGGAAAGGTTCATGTGGAAGAGAAATCCAGCCCCTCACCTTGGGTCCTTCTGCTAGACCAGGTGAGGGAGGAAGAGACAGAATTATCTGTTCATTGAGTATTTCCTGCCCCAAGTGAGCAGGGAGACAGGTGGTTGGTTCATACCTGACCAATCAGCTTTGGCGCCTAGGTTTGAGCTCTAGCTAGACACCCACTCAAGGGGAGGGGGTCTATGGAGCTTGCCTGAAACTGTCACAGGCAGACTGGCAGAGCAGCATTGAGGAGGCAGAGTTCTCTTTGTCTAAGGCTGTCAGCTGCACAGAGCAGCTAAGGCATGGAGAGACAGCAGAAAGAAAGCAGCTTTAAGAATTTAGGGTTAGGTAAAAGCAGAGAAGCAGCCATTTCTTATGTGTTTTGGATCCAGAATGCGGTGCTTTCCGAAGTAGCTTTCCCACGGTGTCTTGGATTGCTCTCTTAGAGGTGAAGACATCTAGGGAATCAATTTTATGTTGAAGTCTATTGTACTTTTCTATTTGATAAAGAACAGTTGATAGAAATTGACTAAGCAAATTTTTAAATGTACACATCAAAGATGAGAATAAATGAATATTTCATCAGCACGAAAGAAGGAAATTGGCTAGGCAATCTAAGGTAACAGGGTCCCAAAATGGACAATTTTTTTTTCTCCTGGCTAAAAGCAGGAAATGTCCTTGAGCCTATAAGGAAGATCTGGTTTTTCTTATCTTTTTCCCCCTAAAGGAGCCCTCCTCAGCCTCTACCTTGCTGGAGACCAAAAATATCAAAAGGGAGAGTTTGGTTTTTCTTTTTCTTTTCTTTTCTTTCCCCTGAAGGAGTTCCCCTTTCTAGGAAACTAGACCTGACTTGGGAACTGGACAGACCAACTCCCCCTATTCCACCTCCATCCAGTATTATGAGTCAGTGTTCTTCTCCCTGACTCACCAACCAATCAAGGTCCTCTATATACGTTTAAATTTAACTCATATAAAAACCCCAATCCAACTCATTATGCAAATTACTCTGCTCAGGACCCCTTTCAACTCAGGAGCTTTCTTCTTAGTTTTTCCCTAAAATACCCATTTCTGGAGACCCATCATGCTATATAGGAACTCTGCCTTCCTTCTGAGGCAGTTTAGGGGTGACAGGGTCCTGAAAATAAAAGCAAGGAATATCCTCGGGCCTGTCCTTGCAGTTTCCACTTGGCTAGAAGTCAGAGAAGGACCTGGTGTCTCCTTATTTATTTCTGCTTAAATATTTTTCCTTTAACTTTTTAGAAAGGAGTTTCCCTTTCCTGGAGGATTAAGATTACTGGCAGTATTAAACCTGATCTCTTACATAGAAACCTGGCATTGGGACTGGTTAGCTCAGCCCCCATTCAGAGCCTACAAAAGACCCCAGACTGAGTCTCTAGGTGTGCTTTCCCATTTCCAGGAACCCTGTTCCTGCCTTCTCATGGGCAGGAGCCCTTTGTATTCTTTCCTTCTCTTAAGCACTTTAAGCTCTATATCATTTGTATATTAAAATCTTGTAAATTTACCCTCTGGTCTGTGGATTTTAATTCTTTGAATACATAGACAACAGCCTGGAAGCTGCTGACTCAGTGGATGTTTTGTGTGATTGTGACATCCCAGCATCTTAATTCCTGGGTTACAGCCCAACCAAGAGCCAAAAGAGGCTCCAGGCACTCTCAAAGACTCCCAGAATTCCTGTATCATATTGGTACATTGTCCCAGAACCCTCATTTCCAAATAATTTCCTTCTTTTAAGCTCTACAATAAAGCCTTTCTAAACCTCACCCTTTATGATTTATGGATTCCATTCACCAAGTTGACAAGAACCTGGAGACCACTGACTTTGTCAATGTTTTATATGACCATGACCTGGCACCCTGACTCATGATTCAATGCCCACCCAAGAGCCAAGAAAGGCTCTTGCTTTTGAAGATACCCCAAATTGCTGCATAGCATTTGCCCTAGGAATGGGGTATGGATATCTAAATAATTCTAACCTTTGCAGCAGTGGTACTCATTGACTACTATATGGACTTTCGGCCAGAAAAACAGAAGCAAAGCTACCAAGATAATATGCAAGCCAAGAACATAGCTGAGCAAAAACTTACCAACAATACTCTAGATAGACCTCATGTGAGCCCCCAAAATGTCAGCAGCGAGGGGACTACAACAGAGCTCCATATTGTCACCCTCAACAGCTTGAGGAGTTCCCCTAGATTTTAGGGACCTCAACTCAGGTTACACCCAGGATTCATGGAATTCCAGGAAGAGTCTGTATGAAGCAGAATTGAAGATTTTATTGAAGATAATTTAATACAGACTTAAGCACAAAGATTAGGAGAAAAAAGGTCTCACTCAGAAGGAGAATAAAAGCACATGAGAGCATGGGTGTGTTTTTTAATATAGTGTGGATCACTTACATAGCTGAGGATAACCTTAAATTTCTGAACCTTCTGCCTCCTTCCTATGCTCCAGATTCTTGAACAGTCTCTCAGAACTGTCACTGGGAAGTTGGAGCATGTTCTGATTCCCTGAATTTATCAGCTGTACAAGAGTGAATGTTAGGTACCACAGGGGAACATAGAAGGGGGCCTTGGAATTATTTAGCCTCTCTCACAGTCTCCAGGAAAGAGCCTGGCCAGCTCTTCACAGAAAGGCCCAGCTTTTGTTTTTAAGGTAATGTGGAATATTTTCCCTCATAGAATAGCATTGCGTATTTCTTGTTGAATATTTTTAAAAATAGAAAAAAAACTACAAAGAAGACTAAAAAGTTGCCTGTAGTCCATATAGGAGTCCATAATCCTTCCTAACAATTTGATGCATTCCTCTCTAGTTGTCACCCCACCTCCACATTATATGTGTTCATGGCCTTTGCAAAATTGGGCAGATAAGCACATTCATTATTTTATGTTCTACTTTTTAAATCCAACATTACTTTTCTAATACCCCAAAGTTATATGATATTTTCCCCCCACTATAATCTGTGCCATACTGTAATAGTAATAGAGGCACAGGGAGTAATTTTTCTCACATTATTTGACTCATTTTAACCAATTCTGTCTCTTTCTATTGAAAACATATTAGCCAGTTTTCTGATTTCACTTGGCATCCCATGTTGGTTTATAAAGCACTGAGTTTTGTCCTTAACTGCTGCCTGTGCCCAGGTGGCCTAAGATTAGTAAGTGTGTTTTGGAAATGCTCAAGGTAGTATGGATACATGGTCCATCCACTTGGAATCCTGGACTATTTAGGGAACACTGTACTGGTCTAATGGATCTCTTCTCTGGTCATTGCAGCATTTTGTCCTGAAGGATTCACAGTGGCTTTCCCTCTAAGTTCACTTCCCATCTAGTCTGATCACAGATTTATTGAGGTAAAATTGACAAATAAAATTGTATATATGTGTGCTACACAGCATGGTGATGCTTTGATACATGTGCACACTGTGGATGATTATCAGAATTGAGCTAATTAATTGTCATGGAAGGCTTTTCTGACTCCATCTCAAAGCATTGCTGCTCTCTTGTGCTAAACATATCTTAAGAAAAGGGATAAAATTTGTAATGTGATCTTTGGGTACTTGGTGCTGCCAGGCACTCAGTCATTCATCTCCTGAAAGAATGCTGGTTGCTTTTCAGTAATCTAATAGTTAGGTATCTATTTCCCACACTGGACATATGCAGAGCTGGAGGTTCTAGAAAGTACAGTGTCTTGAGCAATGTCAGTGATTGAGGGAAGGTTTGCCAGACTTGGCAAATCAAAACACAAGTTAAAACTGTTTCAGTGGGCTAGGCGAGTGCCAGTTGGTTCAGGACCATTTGACCTCAATGTCAACTCTGCTTCTCCCCAAGAAGAAATAATACACCTGCCCTGCAAGCCTGTTGTTTGTGGGCAATAGCCCCTTCCTCCTTGTTAGTGAATGGTTTTGTTTTGCTTTTAAATTCATGCTTTGATAGAAAAAAGTTAAAAGTTTATTCTGACTTCTAAGTAAATATTCTCAAAAGTTGACATTTCCATGTTAGCAAACTTGGGGCAGAGAGCAGCTGCTAAAACCGTGAGCCTTCCAAGTATAGTGGTACCCAGCATATGAGGCTGAAGCAGGATGACTGCCAGTTCAAGGCCAGCCTGGGCTACAAAACAAATTAGAAGGAAAAGAAAAGAAAAACAAAGCCCTTAAGCCAACTGCTGACAGATTGATTCCAAAAGTTTTCTTGAGTTTTCAGGACACCTACCTCCCGATATAAAGGTGAGCTGAAAGTATTATACCATGTAAGCTTTCTCCTATATCCTGTGAAGGAAAATGAGTTAAGAGACTCTCCCCACCCACTCCTGTGGTATTTTGGGCCACCCTAGAGCTGTGCCCCTATCAGATAACTGTGTACGTCAAAGACAGTGTTTCATAGCTTAGTTTCCTCACAGACGTTCTGAATTGTTCTGGAAACAAGATAACAGTGTGGTTCTAGCAATTTTCCTGAGCAATCATTAGGGTTGTCCTGTGGTTAATTTGATCTCTGGAGATGCTGTGTTATGGTAATTTTGAAACACAGAGTGTGCTTATCTGTCTGCCCTATATCACCATGTTTAAGCACTGGATCAAGGAACAGGATGGTTTTGCTGAGTACCTAGAAAGTCACCCAGTCTCTTTCTCCTCCCTCTCTGTCTTCTCTATCTTTCTGTCTCTCTATCTGTCTCTCTTCCCCCACACCAGTATAAAGGTGTTCACGTGGACTGACATGTTAAGTTGTTTATTAGAACATTAAGATTCTTTTCTAAATGTTGTGATTTCAGAATAACTGTACCTTTTCCTTTATCTTTACAATATTGTTATCTTTCTGATAACAGCAACAAATACTACCTATTTTCTTTTTGATAGAAGCCACTTTTAGACTTCCCTTCAGGGGCTGTGGTTTGTATTCATATGTGATACTGTTCTGTTTCTAAGAGAGGAAAAGGATAAAATGGACAGAATATTTGGAGTGATATTAAGTTAAAAAAGGCAAAAATTCCAAACCAAAATCTCCTTAGCCTGGGCTACCTTTGAGACCCGGCCTCAACAAGCTGAAGCCAATAAGTAATATGCTATAACATAGTATAATAATTAAGGTAGGAGTGTAGCTTAGTGGTAGAATTATTGTTTAGTATGTGTAAGGCCCTAGGGTCCATCTCCAGCATTGCGAAAAATAAATAAATAAATAAATAAATAAATAAATAAATAAATAAATAAATAAATAAATAAATAAAAATGAGTGTTTTGGTTTAAGTAGTAGGGTACAGACACTGAGGTGGACAGTTTCCTTGAGCCCAAAGTTACTTAAATGCCAGCAAGGGCATGAGTAGGAGGAAGAAAAGAGGCCCTGAACTACCTGGCATGAACAAGAAATGGTTTTAAGTCTTTCTTGGAGGGAAGTAGGAGGAGGAGGATCTTACACTGAGCTATATCAGGTGTCTGGTTCATTTACGGAGGAGAATTTCGCTAGAGTCATATTATCCTGTTGGCAAGGGTTCCCCTGGGGAAGCCAGACTTTCTTCCCTGTCTTGGGTCAATGGGTGGTGGCTAGGAGGAAGGAGTTGTCTTCTTCTTCGTTAAGGTACTGAAGGGCTGGGAGGTTATCATAATAGAAGGTGCAGATTCTAAGACCCCAGACCTAGGCTGGGCTACCTGCAGAAAGGGAAGAGTAAAACACCTCTGAATCCTCAGTTTCCACGTCAGAGGTAGCTTCCCTGACCAAGATAGAGTGGAAGGAGGGAAGGGGGATGGAAAGAGAGCCTTCTGAAATTCTTACAATAACAAGCGATAATAGCATGTAAACTTGGGACTTGTCTTTTTAAGATAAATCGTAACATTTCACAAGTTAAAAAACTGGTGTCGGGACCCTGGGGCTGAGAGTGTTGAAGAAATTTGGTTCCTAGTCATCAAGAAAGCCAAGCACCACTCAAAGAGAATTGAAGAATTCAAGGATTTATTATTATGCCAGCAGGCTGCATGGAAGCTTGTGCCTCAAAATTACCTCCAGTCCCTGGGAATGGGCCGCTTTATGTTTTTATAGACAGTTTTACAGAGCTCTGTGACCCAGACACATATGGAACTGTATGGAAAACAAGCTTGTGAAGTGGGGAAGGAATAGTGTGATTTCCAACAACCTCTCATGAGCAGGTGGAGGAAGCCCCAGAGTAGTAATCTCTCATGTGGACTGACACAAGTCAGGAAGTGTCTCCTTTGGTTTCCTTTCATCATTCTCTAGCTGGTCCCAGCAGCAGAAGGAGTAGCTGCAGAAGGAATAACTTCTGCATAGAAAAAACAGGAAAGGGACCAGAGCCAGGTCTCTAACTCAAAAAATGTATACTTAATTTTCCAACCTTTTAATCATTTTTTCCATCAAGTCCATAATCCCATGAACAAGACAACAACCACCAGTATTTGCTTCCTCGTGCTTGATTTTCACCCACTGATTTTTCTGGATTAAATTTTTTCTGTCTACAACCCCAATGAGCTTCAATCATTTGTCAAGATTCCTGTCAAATAGTTTTGAAACATTTTTGTCTGTAGGAAACAAATGAGGAACAGAAGGCTGGTGGGGTTTCAGGGAACACACACTCAAGCTTCAACTGTATTTGAGGCGTTATGCTCAAATGGCCCAGCCAATGAGGTATATGAGTGGAATGACAGGACTAGTAAGTCACAAAGCCGTGACTGGTTTGCTGGGTACCTGATTGCTTCGCAGGACTTCTTCCCAGGATTCTGACAGGCCTGGCTAATATGAGAACATTGCCTGTGTGCCCTATAGTTGTGCCATCGTGAATGAAAGGACCCACTCACCTTTTGATTTTAAATTGTTCACAATAGTTTAGGGTTTATAGAAGTTTTAGATTCATACTTGAGACTGCAATCCCTAAAAGAGTACATAATTCTGTGTGTTAAAAATAGGAATTAAGGGGCTAGAGAGATGACTCAGTGACTTAAGAGAGTGACTTAAGGTGCTTGCCTGCAAAGTCTAAGGAGGTGGGTTTGATTCCCCATCTCCCATGTAAAGCCAGATGCACAGTGGCACATGCATCTGGAGTTTATTAGCAGGAGCTGGAGGCTCTGGCATGCCCATTCTCTCTCTCTCTCTTTCTCTCAGTGTGTGTGTCTGTGTGTTTCTTCTCTCTCTGCAAATAAATAAAAATATTTTTTTAAAAATAGCAGTTAACAGGATGATTTTTACCTTCATGTTTTAACTGAAGCAGACTAGACTGGTTACAGATCTCTTCAGTGAAGTAGACCATGTGGTCAGGTTGTTGGAATTTACCAATATCATCTCACAGTCTGACATCATTCATCTGCTCTTGCCCTGTGATTTCTAGTTCTTTAGTCTCAGCCCATCTGTAGCTCTCAACTCTCCTATCTGTCCTCAATCATCTCTTGGTTCTGCTCAGTCTTCTCATCACAAGAGATACTCCTTTTCCAGC
Source organism: Zapus hudsonius (assembly GCA_004024765.1). NCBI lineage: Eukaryota > Metazoa > Chordata > Mammalia > Rodentia > Dipodidae > Zapus > Zapus hudsonius. Next base: position 15,919 of record PVHP010011510.1, on the reverse strand, counting down.
AACATGCCCACATTCATTCTACCCACTGAGCTTTTGGGGGCTTCAGATGGAGCCTGGGACTGAACAACCAGTGTTCTCTGCACAGCTTGCTTCTTGGTATCTGGAGCTAGTTTTTCTGGGTAGTTTCAAAGTCAGTTTCTTCACTTAGGAAACGTGGAGATTGGACTATGGCTCCCTCATATATTGATAGGGGAAACTGAAGTGGAGAGTCAGGAAACTTATTAATGTCAACATGGATTCGGGAGTAACTTCCATATCCTGAGTATTGAGCTCCTATAGTTCAGGGATTTTATAGACAGTATGGCAGGCAGTGACATCATCTTGAATTCTTTACACTATTGGTGGGTTACAAGTTTCTAAGGTTACATGATTTTAGGGCACAAACAGAAAACTTCTTAGCAATCAGTCACTGATAAGAAAGAACAAATGTAGAACAGAAAGCTATTTGTTCAGGGGTCTTTTTGTCTATGGCTGCGCTAACCTAATATAAACATGAAGCAGCTGCATAGATAGGGAAGAGACTCAGTGTCATTGATGCTGTGTCCCTGGAAAAGCTTGTACAGTCAAAACTGTTTTAGAGTATCATCTGGGTCTGGTTTCTTTGTTAAATTTCTTCTACCACAACAGTAGCTCAGAGAAATGACAGCCAGATTTGACATAATATTTACCCAGTATACACATATAGACTTAACATCTGCTGGTTTTGCAGTAAGATACTTTATTTCTGAATTATATCCCCTACCGGTTGGTTTTTATAACACTATTTTCTGTAAATTCTCTAAAATACATTTTCCAAAGTCAGGAAAACAGATTAGAATACTTAAACATTAAACCCCAGAGCATTGTGAGAAACTTACAATTCTCTGGCAGACAACATGGAAGAACCCTTAATTTAAGACTTGGAAATTTGCATCTTAAAAAAAAAAGAGGTGCTCACAATGCGAGGCCATATCTTCATACTGCACTGTATATTAGCAGTTTCCTGAGGGAGCATGCAGTGAGGCAGTTTAGGGAGACAGGGCCCCAAAAGTAAACAACAGGAATGTCCTTGAGTCTGCACTTGCAATGGCCACTTTGCTAGAGACTCACCTGAATAGATTATAAATAGATGGATACGAGGTGGGTAAGGCCTCTCCTTGGCTGTTCATCTCTCTGGACACCTGAACCTCTAGGTCCCTGCTCTGGTAATCGCTTAGGGTGACTGGGCCCCAAAAGTAAACAGCAGGAATGCCTCCACTTTGCTAGAGATCAGAGAAGAATCTGGCTCCTCTGTGTCTTCTAGCCTAATCTGTTTTTCCATAAACAACCTGAGTCCCTCTCTGGGAAGGAGTTCCCCTTTCCTAAACTTAGGGTTTAAATATGATCCTGGAATTCTGCTTGGTTAAGCTCTGCCCTAAACTTGGTGTCATGGCTGGCTTCATTTTCAGCTAACCTCTATCCCAGATTAATCAGCCCTCTCTGAGGCTCACCTGAGCCTGAAGGTAAAGCCCACCACCATGAGATTAAAAATAGATGCTTACAAGGTCGGCAAGCTCTATTATTATTATTTATTATTATTTATTATTATTATTATTTTGGCTGTTCATCTCTCCTGAATTTCCAGGTTCCTGTCCTGGGAAGCTTCTCCTCAATTTAGCCCAGCCGGGCTGAGACAAGGAGTGACCCCTACCCCTAGTCCCACATGGCTCTCTACCCCCTTGTGCCTTCCACATGGCAGGATCTGTCTGCGTTTTCTTCTCTTTCCTCTCAATATCTCTTTTCATGTTTCTTCCAGGCCCATGCTCAATTTCCTGTATGGGCTCTCAGACCATATGGCTGTATCCATCTACCTTCTCTTGGTTCCATACTTCCCTGAATCAATGTAATGATTTAATAATCATCCTTCTCAGTGCTGTTTTATCCCAATTCAGTAAAACCAGACAAGGACGCAGGGTTTGGAGTTTAAGGACTCTTCCTGAACTCCAAAAACCCCATTACAGTAGGCCTTCCTTTCTCCTATCCTAGCTGGGCTGGGGTGGGGAGAGGGGACCTTCATTTCCCCAGGGACTCTCTACCCCATCCTGTCTTCCACATGGCAGGAGCTCTCTGTACTTCTTTCTCTTTCCTTCTCTTAATACAATAAAGTTTCTCTAAACCTTACCCTCTGGTCTGTGGATTTTGTCAACATAAAAGACACAGCTCTCACCTCAAAGTGGATAAGAGTTTATTCTGTGGTGATTTGATTCAGGTGTCCCCCATAAACTTAATGTGTTCTGAATGCTTGATCCCCAGCTGATGGCAGTTATGGAACTGGAACCTTGTTGGAGCTATGTTATTGGGGGTGGGCTTATGGGGTTTATAGCTGGTTTCCCCTTGCCAGTTTTTGGTACACCTTCCTGCTACTATTTGCAGTGTTATGAGGGAGATGATGTCCACCCTCTGCTCATGCTGTCATTTTTCCTGCCATTAAGGAGTTTTCCCTTGAGTCTATAAGTCAAAATAAACCCATTCCTCCACGAGCCACTTTTGGTCAGGTTATTTTCCTAGCATCAGCAAGAAAGGTTGACTACAACAGTTACCATGGCCCAAACACAGATTTAGGTTACCCAAATTCCATGTTCCAATATGTTAACAATTTCATGAAGGTATTATAGATACAGAGCACACTGTTTGACCATCAGGTAGGCAGGTTACAGCAAAGTGGAGGCCTCCACCATAGGCTTTAGATGCTATCTGAAGACATTCTTACCCCTTGGGTTGGTGGAAGGTGGGGGGTCTGTTCTTACATTCCTAAAGGATCACATCTGATCAACTGGTAGTCACCCGGATGTTATGTGAGGAACTAGGTTCCAGTGGGCATTAGGGACAGAGCACTATGATCTTATGTCACAACTTTGCCAAGCCTATCATCTTGGCTCACCCCACCTATCTCAGCTCACCCAATCAAACCATAAGTGTGCAGCTTGCCCAGGTGTGGACAGGTCTCCCTACTAAGCCCAAGTCAATTGGCTGGGACCGCAGGTACAGGTGAGTTCCAACTTCTGGAGTGTGAATTTTCTAACCTGGGCTCACATAGCAGCTCAGAGTCCTTTTCACTCTGACTCTTGGGCCAAAGGCCACACATGGCTGGGTCTACTACAGTAAGGTTATGAGCTCCTGCCAGAGTAGGAGAGGGTTTCTTCTTATCACAGATTTTACCTTTACTTTTACTTTTACATTTAAATCTCTTTTTGAAAGCACAGGCCTTTTATATTTTTTTTTTTTGTGATAGTCATTACACATGGGTGCCTGGACCACGTGGTGAATTTTTTTTTGATCTTTGGGTCACTTTGCCTTCACTCTGTGGCCCTTTTATTTCCCCTATTTCTATAATGTTTGAATAAAGTGTGATGCCTTATAAAAATTATTCTCTAGTCTGAATTGCCAATTCTTTGGTTAATTATAGACATGAACTCAGGTCTTGACTGCCCCGTTATAGTTAGGTCACACATAGAGGTGGGCAGTAAATGGCTATTGAGGGGCTAAAGGTAGCCAAGGCAGTTTGGTTGTGATCCTGCAACATTCCATCTCTACAGGAGACCTATCAGGCCATTAAGACTTATCTGAGGCAGATACAGTATTTTTCAGGAATTTCAGTTCACAATTTCAATTCTTTGAATTTATAAGAATCCAGGGATGCCCCAAATTTATTGGTGAGTTGGTGTATGTTGGTGCATTGGTGAGGGACTCCAAGACTCCCATTTCGGTAGGGGAGTGCTCACGGGGACTTAGAAAGTCTGGAAGGAGCCTGGCATCTCACTCTTGGGTCATGCTGCTCCTCACTGCCACCCTGCCCAAGTGTGGGATGAAGCCTGTCACTATTTTGTCCAGATCATGTGGTCATAGACCATGTAATCATCATCATCAGGGCTCCTATAGCTAGAGGCTGTCCTAATGATGTGGGAGGTCAGGCCTACAAATGTAGTTCAAAAGCTCAGGCATTAAGCCAAGGGATAGCAATTCAAAATCCACATGGAGGGAAGGCAAGTGAGAGCAATGACTGGGATGTTAGGCATTAGAATACCTACAGTGGAGCTAGGAACAGTTTCCGTGTAGGGAAGGGAAAGGAAAAGAAATCCTTTTCTGCCTGTAATTACTATCTGTTGTAAATTATTGAGTTCCAAGATTTTTTTTTTCATAGAAAAAAATCCTAGAGGCAGGTGGGCAGAGCTGTTAAATTCTTAAAAGTAGGCAAGGGGAAAGTGTGAATTAACATTCTAATTGCCTATGACATTGACCTCCCAGCGATTGTAGCTCCAAGCTGTATCATCAAATTGTTTCTTTTCTCATAATTTTCCTAGAGGCAGGCAGGTGGGCAGGCAGCACTGGTGCCGAACACTGGTCCATGATCAAGGTCTCAGGGCCAAGATAGATGGGCTTGGAACAGTGCATGGACCCCAAAGTGCCTGCTGCCTGCGGAGAGACGGGAAACATTCCTTTCAAGGTATGTAATTAAAAGACTGGGCAGTCAGGGCAGGTGAAATCGCGTTTTAATTGCCAGGGTCCTTCAGCTGGTATGAATTAACCTTTCTAGGGCCTCCTGAGTAGCCTGTGCTCAAACTCCTTTGCACAACTGTAACTGTCTGCCACTTGCCTCACACTGTCCAGAGCTTAAATAAGCATGCATCATAGGAGACAATAAAAAACAAACACAAAAAGACCACATAATTTACCCAGTCAGTCTCATAATTTTTTTTACTTTGCTGGCTCTATTTTGTTGAGAACTGTGTGGAATTAGAACTTCCAAGCTCTTGACTCTTGTGGTCCTGTTCACATTAGCTAAGAATTGAAAACGCAGACTCAGAGAAGAGTAATTTATGAAATTTATTTTAGGAAGAGTTGAGATAAGAAGGAAAGCAAAGCAGGAAAGTATCAAAGCCAAAAGTTTTTCTCCTTCCTAAGTGAGGAAAGCAAGAAAATCTCCCTCACATAGGAAAAAATTTCTTTCCAGGGAGGGAGACTCTGGGGAAGGACAGATGGGATTTAAGTGTTTTAAATCCACGTATAGAAATCAGATATCACATCCAATGAGAATGAGCCTCATCACTGGGCTCAGATGTAGGGAGGGATCTGATTGGCTGGTGGGCTTAAGAATTTAGGAAGGACCCACACACGGGTCCTCACAAAATTGGGAAAGAAACAGGAGGTTGTTGTTGCTGAGGAAGGATTAGGAGCCTGGTGTTTACCACCATTTTAGATAAGACTGGATCAGATGCCAGTTCTAATCTCTCCAGGGAGGACAAGGTGGCTGTCAGTCAGCCACAGCTGCTGGGATGAATCTTCAAACCAGGCACAATTTGGAGGAGGAAAGTATTTATTGAAACAACAGATTGAGGGGAAGTTCCATAACAGCAAAGGAGACTGGCCCTCTTTTACAGGTTGGAGCAGAGAGAAAAACCCATCACCACCATCATACACACAGAACAGGAAATAGGCAGGAGGGCCACGGAGAGAATTTCTTGCCCTATATATAGTTTAGGGTGGGATCTTGCAACTCTATCCCAGACTTAATGGCTTCCTGAGTCTCTGGAATTTCCTTCCTGCATGGCCCACACAGGAAAGGATGTTTACTTCCAGCTTCTTTGAGCTTCTTTACATTCTATCCCTTGATGAGAGGCTGCCTTCCTGTAAACATCCTCAGAGACCCACACAAGATAATTAAAAAGATCCAAGTTGACAACAAAACCTAATCATCACAGTGGCATCCATGGTTCTGTGTGTAGTGAGGGTTGGGGTTCTTTGCCAATACATTACTATGCCAACACATCAATAAATTTAAGGTACCACAGATTTTTGTCTTACAATTTCAAAGAATTAAAATCCATAGACAAGAAGGTAGGACTTAGAGAAGCTTTATTAGATTAAGAAAAAGAAAGAGAAAAAAGTACAGAGAGCCATGTGGAAGCAGGAAGGGTTAGGGAGCTCATATGAGATTAGGGATCTCCCCCCATCTCAGCCCAGAGGGGAAGGAGAGATGACTGGCCAAAAAGAAGCCTTGTCCACTTGGTTAGGATCTGTTTATAATCTTACTGTGGTAGGCCTTACCTTCCGGTCAAGGTAAACTGAGAAAGAGAGCTGATTGGTCTAGACTCAGTAGATTCAGGTGGCTGGCTCTGGAAGAGTTCTTTGAAGCTGAGGAGGAAGAGAGAGAGAGAGAGAGAGAGAGCGAGAGAGAGAGAGAGAGAGAGAGAGAGAGAGAGAACACAGTGATTGATGAGACTGTATCAGACACTGAATTCTAGTTCTGCTGGAGCAGGCAGGTGGTATTACATCTTTTTGATTCTTTCTTTTGTGCCCTCTTCTGACTAGCTACCTAATAATAAAGCTACCTGATTAATTCCTTCTCATGTGGACCAGTCCCTAGCTAACGACCTGTCAGGAAAAGGCTACCTTGCTCCTTATACATGTCAGCTTGCATGCATGCAAACCCAATGCCCAGATGGACAGAGGTCATCAGAGAGCACCAAGTACTTCTCTGGCACCCGTCCACATTGTTTTCTTGAGAAGGTGTCTCTCACTAAATCCAGGGCTGCCAATTTTTCAGTCAGACTGGCTGAGCAACAAGCCTGAGTGATTTTTCTCTGTGCAGTCCACACAGTACCGGGGCTACAGGCATGTATAACCATGCCCAAGTTTTTACATGGGTACAAGGGATAGAACTCAAGCCCTCATGCTTGCCCAGCAAGCTCTCTTTCCTGCTGAGCCATTTCCCCAGCCCTCAAACTTTATTTGTGATTAATTTTGTAATAGTTTTGACATGTACTTAATTTACAATATACTTAAATTTTCTTCTTTTGAATCAGATGTGAATTTTTGCCTCATAGTATTCATTACTCTGACAGGACTAGGCAGAGTTTTTAATATGTTATACTCTTTCAATTTTGTGGAACAGTGTGAGAAGTATTGCTCTTAGATCTTCTTTAAACATTTTATAGAATTCAGGCTGGAGAGATGGCTCAGCAGTTAAGACACTTGCCTGCAAAGCCTAAGGACTCAGGTTTGATTCCCCAGCACCCACATAAATAAAGCCAGATGTACAAAGTGGCACATGCATCTGGAGTTTGCAGTGGCAAGAGGCCCTGGTGTGCCCACTCTCTCTCTCTCTCTCTCTCTCTCTCTCTCTCTCTCTCTCTCTCTCTTTCTCTCTCCTTCCTAATCAATAAAATTATTAAAAATATATTTTCATATTGTTTGCTAATTACCTTCTGGATTTCATTGGTTTCTATCGTAACAACTGCTTTTTCATTGCTTTTATATCTTTGGGTCTTTCTCTTTTTTGATTAGTTTGTCTAGGAGTTTGTCTATCTTGTTAACTACTACAAATAATCGACTCTGCTTGACTGAGTCTGAGTATTGTTCTTTTTAAAATTTATTTGCAAGCAGAGAGAGATAGAAGAAAGAGAGAGAATGTGTGACCCAGGTCCTCCAGCTGCTGCAAACAAACTCCGGACATGTGCCTCCCTTTGCATCTGGCTTTACATGGGTACTGCAGAATTGAATCTGGGTTCTTAGGCTTTGGCAAGCAAACACCTTAACTGCTGAGGCATCTCTCCAGCCCCAGTTCTCTCAGTCTCCTGCCCTAATCTTCATGATTTCCAGCCAGCTCTGGCTTTGAGGCTGGCTTTTTGTTTTTTATTTCCTAGTACTTTAAGTTGCATTATTAGGTTGTTTATTTGAGATCTCAAGATACTTAATGTGAGCACTTGGGGCTCTAACTCTCCTCTCAGGACTGCTGTGACTGTATCCCTCAGAAGCTGGTGAATTGTAGGAGCATTCTCATTTGCTTCTAGAAGGTTTTTTTCAATTTCCTGCCTATTTCTTCAACAACCGGCTGTTCATTCAAAAGTATAGTGTTCACTCTCCAAATATTAGTGTATTTTCTGATGTTTCCCTTGCTGTTGATTTCTAGTTGTATTTCCTTGTGATCTGATGAGATATATGTAATTATTTTGAGTTTTTGTATTTGTTGAGGTGTATGAGCTATGTATGATGTGATCAATTTTGGTTAAGCTTCTACTGATGCCAAGAAATAAATTTATTCCTCATCTCCTGGATAAAACACAATTCTTTGTTTTGTTATAGTCCATGTGAAAGAATTACAGACTACCATGCTTATTAAGACAATTAACAGTCCTTTTAATAAGCTGGCGACCAAGAGAGACTCACTCCAAGAAGGAACTCTTGGTGCATAAAGGAGGTAGAAAACAGTTTATAAAGTCAAACACCACAATTACATCATTCCAACATTATTCCAGGTACAGATGAGATAATAGAAGTTACAGTTATATCATTCTAACAGTATTCTAGGTACAGGCCAGATAATAGAAGTTACAGTTAACCAATAACATCAAACTATAAATACATCAAACTAGGGGCATAGAAATTGCAGTTAAGCAAAAGCAATGAACCTCCCAGGACCTCAGAAAACAACAAACTTCCTGGTACAGCAGATGTAACTGAGTAAGAATGCTCTGTTAACTGGGATGTAGTTTTTAGAGGAGTTGAGCCCCACAGAAATGGAGTTGCTAAAACAAAATGGAGTTACTTGGAGCAGTTCAGTTTTATATAAATAGGTATGTGAGGAAAAATAAATAAATGAAAGTTAAATTCTTGAAAAAAATAGAAAACCTGAGTGACTTTCATAGCACTGTCAAATAGTATAAGGGGTATGTGTCCCCCCCCTTTTTTGTGAGGTAGGGTCTCAAGGGAGATGAAGGTGGAAGAGTCATTACAATGGAAAGACATGCTAAAATTCTGTATTCATTTTACCTCAGAGGACTGACGTTTTTATCCACAGCAACTTGATAATATAAGAAAGACAATACAGTAGTGGAGAGACGTGGTCTTCCCACCTTCATTCAAATGACCATCTATCATTTTCCAAATCTTAGCAAGGGAAAAACCGAAAGTAAGGGAAGTTCCTACTCATAGTGGCTGTGGTCATACCTTCCATTACTGAAACAGAATGAGCGAGCAATTTGATTTTTTCACATTCAGAAATCATTTTTATTTTTTAAAAAGATCAGTTTTCAATGGCATTAAGATCAAAAGCAATCGACAAAGACAAGGGAACTCACTGTAAAGGAGATGAAATTCCTTCTTAACTCACAAACCCAAGAAAACAGTCTAATGATTTGATCCTGCCAAGAATCCCCTCACTATACCCAACAACTACATTCTTTCTCTATGACATATCTTTTTAGTCATGCAAAATGTTATCTCAGGTACATACTTGTAAAAATATTTTTAGAATGAAATTCTTAAGAACCGTTTAACTTAGGACTTCTTGTTTAGAGCCCCTAGACTTACCAAATTAAAGCTGTTGTCTGAACTGGGCATGGTAGCATTCAGGAGGCAGAGGTAGGAGGATCACCATGCATTCAGAAGCAAACCTGAGGAATTCCAGGTCATCCTGGGCTAGAGAGAGACCCTACCTTGAAAAACCAAAAAAGGAAAACAAAAACAACAACAAAACTATTTGTCTAAGATTTCAGACCTGAAGATTTGTTTCTGTTGACATTGCTTTGAGTTTTGTGGGGGAGGGGTTGTTTGTTGTCTTGGTTGGTTAGTTTTTGGTTAGTCAGTGAAAACAGGTGTACTTTTTTTTTATCTTCAGTGAAGTCATGGTGACTAAACTAAAAGGCAGATTGTTTTGAGGCTTATGTAGATGTGATTTCTGCCTTTCTGCCCCTCCACCCTGTCCTCCTTGGGGGAAAACTTGTCATTCTGCTTTTGTATTCAATCTGTCCTGGTTAGCAACAGGCCACTGGGATGAATCTCCAAACCAGGCATATTTACAGGAGGAAAGGATTTATTGAAATTACAGATCCAGGGGAAGTTCCATAATGGCGAAAGAGCTGCTTCAAACAGAGAGAAAAACACATCATCAACACCATACACTCACCAACAAAACAGGCAAAGAGGGAAAGGAGATTTTTCTCCCCCTTTATAGAGCCTTAGGACAGGGTCTTGCAACCCTTTCCCATACTTGTTGACTCCCTTAGTCTCTGGAACTTCTTTCCTGCACTGCCCTCCCAGGAAAGGATGTTTGTTCCTGTAAACAACCTCAGAGACACATCCAATATTACTAAAAAGGTAAAGTTGATAACAAAACTTAATCATCACAGGTCCACCCCTTGTCAACTTGACATCAAATCATATCTCCTGCATCATACTTAATTTCCAAATGAAGGCAATAACAAGATTATAATTCCACCTAACATAACTGCCCCACATAAAACTGGAACCACATAATCTCCCTCCAACATAAGGAAAACTCCCTTAACTGTGAGTTCTGTAAAATCAAAACAAGTTACATACCTTTAATATATAATGGCACAGACTAAACATTTCCAACTACTATGAGGCATGATAAGGAGAGACTGGGCCAATGCAAACTCAACAACCATTAGGCAAACATTGAACAGCTGCAGTTTAAGTCTGATATCACATCCAGTGACTGACAGTCTCTGGATTTTTCAATTCAACCCCTCCAGCTTAGCTGAGTAGCTGGGGAAAACTTCCATCCCTAGTTAACAGCACTCTATGGTAGCCCTTGTACAGTCCTGGTATAACTAAAATATCTTCGGCTGTCCATTGAAAATCATGGTCCATCTTTCCAATGGATTCACTGGCCAATCAGAGACTTCATGCCCTGTTCCATCCTAACATCTTTGGGTCTGCATTGTAAACCATGGTCCATCTTCCAATGGCTTCACTGGCCTATCAGGGACTTTACTCCCAGGTCCACATGCTGCATCTCAGCAGCAGCTACTGGACCTATCTGCACTTCATGACCCACTCCATGTATGCATTTCTTATTTTTCCAAAATCAATATCAGGTATGCAGGGCACAGACATGTTGTTGATTCAGGGACAAAATAAACCTTAAAAAGCAGGCTCCTTCCTTTCAGCTATCTTCTTTCAAAAGAGTTTGCACAGAAATGCCTGGGTGGAAACACCTCAGGCATCCTTTCCATTATTTTAACATAAAGCACTTGGGCCATCTTCTTTAGGGTTGCTAATGTGTTGACAATAGCAGCTTCAGTAACCTAAAGCCAGTCTCTGTGCCAGTAAGTTAAACTTGCTTTGAATTTTTTCCAACCTTTTATCTTAAATTTTCAGTTCCATATCATTAGCCAAACACATCAGTCCATTACTTAAATTCAACCGTGATCACATTCTCTGGCCATGGGCAGCAGAACACAGCCACCTTTTTTTTCCCATTAACACAGTTCCAATAAAGTTCTCTGCAGTCTCTCCCTTAGAAAGTTCATAAGCCAAGCTTCCAAATGCAGTTTTTTTCTACACTTAACATTTTCAAACTCTCACCAGAATTGTTGGTTCATAAACCTGGCTTACCACTCTGGAAGGCATTTTCAGTTACAAGTACCAAATCCATGTCCATTCTTCCAGCAAACATGTTCCAGAAAACCAAAATCCACATGGTCAAAACTCATCTCAACAATATCACCCCAGGTCCTGGTACCAGTTCTGTATTAGGGTTCTCTAGAGGAACAGAACCAACAGAATGAAATGTAGTTAAAAATAGGGGGGAGGATTTGTTGGTGTTGTAGTCAACCACACACCGCTGGGATGAATCTCCAAAACTAGGCACAGTTTATGGGAGGAAAGGATTTATTGAAGCTACAGATCCAGGGGATGTTCCATAAAGGATAAAAAGGTTGGCCCCCATTCACAGGTCCAAGCAGAGAGAGAAACCCATCACCAGCAACTCCAAAAGCAAGCAAGCACACTCAAACTTGCAAATAGCATGAACTCCAGGCTTAAGCTCAGACTGCTCTTTGCACATGTATAGCTGGAATGACAGACCCACCCCAGAAAAAGGGCTGGACCTTAGAATCTGGCCAAGGTGACACACTGTCCAGCCAGGCAGCTGGAGAAAAATTTTAATAGACTCTTGATTCTATTGGGGACACCCCTTCAAACTACCACAGTAGGATTAGTCATGGCAGTCCCATAATAGCAGTCTGCAAACCTGAGAGTCAAGGAACTGGTGGCCGCTCAGTTCATGTGGCTGGATGCCTCAGTAGTCCCATTCCAGCACTGAAGGCCTAAAGGCTTCCCAGCCAGCAACTGGTCTTTGGTCCAGGTTGGAAGGTTGGCAAAGACATGTACGACAAGCACCAGCAGCCAGGCAGGGGGAGAGAGATCTTTTCCCCTTTTATACAGCCTTAGAGCGTGGTGTTACAACCCTTTCCCAGACTTGTTGACTCTGGGAGTCTCTGGAATGGATCGCCCTAGCTGACAGCTCACTGTGAGGGCAACCCAATTCTAGGCCTGAAATTTCCTGGCCAGAGTCCATAGTTCTACAGTTAAGTTTATTCCACCGTCTTCTGGACTGTTTCCCCTTTACTGGTTGTTATATCTTGTAGAATGCTAGCCAAAAGGAAGGTTCCTATAGAACTGATTCACATTGTCTCAGCTTTTGTGTAAGAATCACTCATTCATTTTCTCTGTTTATTGAGTCACAGTCACTTAGTATGCCAGATGCTTCAGTAGTTACCTCTTTAATTTCTTGATCATTAGGTACTTTCCCTAACTTTTTCTTTTCTGTTTTGGGGATTTTCCTCATTTTAATTTGCTACCAAGCAATAGGGAGAAAAAGTTAAACACTCATATTTTTATAACTATTTAACATTTAGGTAAACTAAACCACAGGATAATCAATATGTAACGGGAGAGCTGGGGTTCCCAGTAAGTTGTGGTTCCCAGCTGATTCCAATGCACCTTAAAACTTAAAAGTACCTGGATTCTTCTTCTATAAAATTAGAGGCCACCAGAGGATAAAGTATAATGGGAGACTATATTTAAAAAGAAATGAGAAGTTACAGAGATCTCCAGCCACTAGTGAGGAAAGAGCATGCAGGGGAGGTTTTAGACACATATCTATAAAATCTGTTTAGGCCAGCCCAACATGGGAAAGAAGAGAAGCTATAAGGGGGCTCCCAACATGAGGAAAAAGGTTCATGTGGAAAAGAACCCTGTGCCCCCTCACCACAGCCTGCTCTCGCTGTGGTGAAGGGGCCTTACCTAGGCCTGGTAATTAAGATGTCTCTCTGCTGGCAAGCCATGAGGAAAAATAATGTGAAAATTACTGTCTCAGTGACTATATCTCTGGCCAGGTAAGCCAGAGAGACAGCTGGTTGGTCTATCTTTGACCAATCAATTTCAGGATTAGGTTTGAACTCTAGTAAGAGACACCTCCCACTCCAGGGAAGGGGTTCAGGCAGGAGATAAATGGAGCAGCCTGCCTGAAAGTACAAGTTTAAGGACACTCCTGGTTACCTTTGGGTCCCAGTCACCCTAACCTGTCACAAATACTCTTTCCCAAGACAAATAAGTGAATATTTGTTAGCCATAAGGCTAAAATGTCTTAACATTCCTGAGAGCTGAGAGAGGCTACTTTAATTTCCCAGACATCTGAAAATAAGTCATTCTCTTGACTTAGGCCAAAAAGGAGAGAATGGGATAGCTAACAGATATTTATCCTGATGGGATGCTTATATTATCAAAAGGCGGTTACGGGAAAGTTCCAGGAACATTGCTTCCAGGAATATGAGCTTACAAATCCAGTGCTGTAATTAAATCTCATATGGTGTGTGAGCTCAGGATGTGCCTGGAATCCATTCTTTAACTATAAGAAATGGCAGAGCACAGCCAGAGCGGCACTCTGGTTCCCTCTGCTTTTCACTTGTGCTTTCAGAATACACAGATATGAAACATGAATAACCAGCCCTCAGTAATGCACCCAGAAGCTCCATCCACATACAGATCTGCAATGTGGGCAGTCACTCCATTGATGCACTCAGAAACATCAGAGCATATTGACTTTCTTTTTTTTTTTTTTTAATTTATTGTCCATAATGAGTTACAACATTTAGTGGGCAAACAATGAGTTGTTGTCGCCAATTCCCCCACTGCCCTCCCCTCCCCCTCCACTGGATAACCTCCTCCATGGGTCGTCTGGATCAGTCCTTGTGACAGGGGACCATGGATAGCCTAGTATTCAGCCAGGTTCTCCTGGCCCAAGTGTGTTGTTACTGAGGGGTGCCATGCCTCTGGATAATCTCCCCCACCACGGCTCTGCATATTGACTTTCAAGTGTTGTGAAGGGGATCAGCAATGGCACTCTTGCTAAATAAATAAATAAAATAAAGGAGCAGTTTGAGATCTGATTGTTCTCAGCAAGGTTGGTCTTGAGAAGAGACCAGAGGCTGGGCTGGTGTCATAGGAATTGAAGCCATGACTGTAAATCTTTGGAATACTGTTCTGTAAGCAAAAATGATAAAGTTCCAGGGTGATTAAAAGGTTCTCCACGAGTGCTATTCCAGTGATGGCTCCTGTGTTCAGCTTCTAAAGGACAATGGCCAACTCCAGTGTGTTCAGAAGGAGACAACTACTTTAAAAATTCACAAGTATAAGCCTTTCCCATAAGGAAAACTGAATGCTCAATTTCTTCACTGGATAATTCTATTAAACATTTACAAAAAAATTTTCATTAAGGAGAGGGAAATATTTCCATAGTGGATTTATTTACTACATATGATGCATATTTGAGAAACATATCCCATGTTGGATTTATTGGTAATATACCAAAAGCTGCTTGCTAAATTTTCTCACATGCTGCATAGAGTGGAATTTATTGTAATATCAATTCCTTCTTGGTGGCAGAAGTGACAGTTTCCCCATAGAGGGGCCCAGCCAGGCAGCCCTCTGGTATCATTGGCTTCCACACACTGACCTAAAAAAGGCATGGCTCCTGCTAGCTATCTATTTCTTTCCCTCTCTTCTACATTCAGAGCTGTTTGTCGAGTACATAATCTTCTAAAATATATAGGAATTTTCTATTTGGTTGATTTGTGCTCTTATATTCACTACTTTCTTCCTCTTTCTACTGACCAGTCAGTGAGCAAGTGAATTGTTCTGAAGAGGTCTGAGGAACGTCATGAGCTGCCTCCAGCTGGCTGGGTTCCTGAAAACACATGATACCAGCCTTTGAAAATAAGCTAAGGAATTATTTCCGGATATTTGAGGAACTAGTATTTTATAACTCCAAGGGATGGATCAATGCTATTTTCTGATGACTAAGTACCAGAACACTTTTGAAAGTTGAGAATTAGAGGAAATAAGAAAGATTAGTGTGGCAAGAAGAGAGAAGGGCCATAAGGTAGTGTTCAAAGTGACAAAGTATTCACTTCTGTCAGATGTCCCAGGTATGTTACCAGATTAGGTCAGTATCTATTCTCCCTTGGGGGCTCTTGAACCAAAGGTAGTGTATCCTAAATTGGTGTGAAGGCAGGCCTGTGACAATCATTCCTAAGAGGCGGAGCATTTCTATTATATCTATACCACACTCAACTATGTGAACATAAGCTAGTTCTTTTGGGTTCTCCCTAGATTAAAGCAATTTGTGAGTAGCTATTAATCACTACACAGTCTCTCAATTGTCACAGTAGAAACAGCTATAAGATACCCCCGAGATGCCCAGTCTCTCACACACCCTGTGCAATGGGGGCAGAACTCCCTCCATTAGATTTTTAATCAGCTGACTTTTAGTTAATCAACAGAGAGGTTATACTTATGGGCATGACCCACTTACAGGAGTCATAGCAAGGGACCAAAATCTCTCTGAGTTAGTTTCATCTGCCAGCTTTTGAGGAAACAAGCAGGTATATGATGAGAGACCTGCGTAGGGGTAGGGATGTAGATTAGCTGGTAGGTAGAGCTCTTGGCCAGCATGGATAAAGCCCTAGGTTTGGTTCCTAGTTCTGGGTATACCAGGCATGGTGGCACTTGCCTGTAAACACAGAAACTCAGGCAATGGAGGCAGAAGGATTAGAAGTTTAAGGTCCTTGCCTACATCATACATAATAAGTTC
>PVHP010011509.1:0-45945 GCA_004024765.1 Zapus hudsonius | reverse complement strand
GAGGAGAGGAGAGGAGAGGAGAGGAGACCGGAGAGGAAGGCCATGACAGACAAGGAGAGAGAATGAGAATTTGTCATCTAATATTAAGCTAATAGAGAAAGGAAATATTAGTAACTACTAACTGGGATGAGGAATGACCGATGGGTGACTGATGATGTGTGTGATATTTACCCAAAATAAAAACCTCACAGTGATTAATAAACCCGAAGATTAGCAAATTACTGACCAAACAACCTTCTGGAGCATATAAATAAGACAACTTGTTGGATATTTTAAGTACAGAAGCCAATGGGAATTTTCCTTTACTCCACAAGTTTATTTTCACAATATTATAAAGATAAGTACTTTAGCTTATCTGCTGTGTGTTTCAAGCTTTAGTGCTGGTTATGCATTTCACATTACAGCAAAAAAGTTTGGTTTGTACAAAAAGGGCCACCAGGGATTTTGAGGCAATTATAAATATAAAAGAAGCTAAAATCTTAAGTTTATTTAATTGGGAGTAAGACCTTTCAGCAGTGTATGAAAATAATATAACTCCCTGTTTCAATTTGTTCTGATAAAGATATTTTAAATATAAGTTATCTGAGGTACTTATCTACATCTTGCAAGATTTAGTCACTCTGGTGAAAAGTTTTAATTTCTTTCCTATTTCTGCTCCTTTCAATGGCACAGAACTCCTGGTAACAGTTTGTAAGAGCCATCAGATGCTTTTAGGAGGAACCAATTAGTTTATGGGCCTAAAATCACCTTTATTCACAAAG
Organism: Zapus hudsonius; assembly: GCA_004024765.1. Lineage (NCBI taxonomy): Eukaryota > Metazoa > Chordata > Mammalia > Rodentia > Dipodidae > Zapus > Zapus hudsonius. Next base: position 45,184 of record PVHP010011509.1, on the reverse strand, counting down.
AATAGAACGTACTCATTTATAACTTACCAGGACAGTGGTACAGAGGACAAGATTGCAATTGAAAATTTATCAACCACATCAGGACACTGTGACGAATAAAAACAAGCTTATCAGCTTGAAGATATAAAAATAAAATGCCTGGGTGTGTTGTTTCATTGTAATGTTTGGCTAAAATATGGTCTGTATTTCATTCTTTCCTTTCTTTCCTCCCCCTCTAAGAATGTAGAACATTTCTTACCTTAGTGGTCATGTAAAACAGGCAAAGGGCTGGACTTGGCCTAAGGAACATTGTTTTCTAGACCAACACTTGGAATCCAAATCAAGAGACCGTCTTCATTATTGCCTTTCTCAATCTCTGATGAATTTGACATTCCCAGCTTTATGTTTACAGTAAACTGCTCTAGCATACACCAAACTCTCCATGGTTTCTAAGCTGTCATGCCTGCTGGCTTACCATCATTCGTTCCAGAGTCACCTCTTTCTTCAGCTGGTCGACTTCCATCTTCAGCTTGTCCTTCTCTGTGAGGTCCTCAATGTTGATCACAGGCATCTTCGGCCTGCTGAAAGCAAAGAGTTAGTCTATGTACCCCACATGCTGCACATTCCTGTTTCACCTTTGGTAGCCTTCCCCTCTGCCCCGAACTTACCAAGTAAACTGTTCTTGATTTTATTGTAAATATCCTGGATAGTCAATTTCTCATGAATGCACTCTCTCTGTCTCTCTCTAAGCAATTATAGCTCTGCACACTAGGCTTGAGATTTTAAATCTTCTTCCTAATCTGCACTAATATGATTATTCCAAGCATTTATCTCTCGACACCTGCCAGCAGATTTGGGGGGAGTGGTCCCCTTATTTGGTGTATAAGCTAAGGAATTTAAAGTTCCCCCTCTCTCCCTGACACTTTGCACAGTGTGACCTTTGGGCTTTTTAACCCACATCTCCAATGTCAAAGTCCTTAATCATATAACCTATGCCATTTAAATCAATTTGAGGTCATTTTGAGGACTGCTCATTAATCTCCTAAATCACTGAAGTATTTAATCTGGTATTAAAAGACAACTATATTAAAAGTGTCATTAAAAATGTATTATGGATAATGGATTGAAATGAAATGGAAATATAGTAAATAACCTTATTCAGAAATAAAGTCGTATATAACTTAAGAGTCTTCAACTGTATTTACAATCTGCAGGTAACTGTCACAGTACATCATGTAATGGTGATGAGAGCAGTGTGCCTAGTCTATCAGTGTACCTCATGCAAGAAGAATGCACTCATATTCCCTCTTAACAATCTTTCTCCTCAGTGAGACCCAGGGATAATAGGGAAAAAGCCTCAATAATTTGTGGTTCCTTTTTTGTGTAAAATCTCAAGCAAAGTTTATCATTGTAATCCAGTGGTATTGTGCCTTTGGTCTTTCTGATTTCTCTGTCTCTTCTGTCTCTGTAATCCAGTTTTAATAAGGATTTTTTAAAATCAAAGTGGACATGTTTCAAAAAATATAATATCTTACATCAACATGAAAATACATTATTAATATGTCAGTAACTAATTCATTTCCTTGTATTTATATAATGTCTCATTGTCAAAACATTTTTGGGAAATAGTATTCTCCTTCCTAATCTTAGAAGAATACCCTATCGTCTTTGGGAAAGAGGTAGTGTAGCTTTTTATTTTTTTTATAAATGTCCACATTGCCAATGCAGAGATAGGAAAGAACAGCCTGCAATAAATTCCTGAGCCCAGTGTTTCCCACAGTTTTTGCTTTTGTTATTCTGTTATTTATTTTATAAAACAATATGACAATAAAAGACAATTCTTTCTGCCTAGTATTATTTGGTAGTCAAGAGACCATTCTCAAGTTGATGCTCATCTTCCTCTAGACTCCTTTCAGTCTCCATATAAAATTTCAAAAACTTTTCAAATGGGTATTTTTATCTGTTGATATTGCCATTTTCACAACCTTGCTCCATGATGGAATAGTCTCATACAGGTAGGCGATGTGTTTAGCACTTCAGTACACTTAGGAATCACTTCAGTGAGTGTAGTAGTAACAGTTAGTTGTGAAGACCTTAAGAGGATAGTCTATACCTTATTAAAATATGAAAAACATCTTGATTTAGGGAACATAACATATGGTTTAGGATTTCAATTTCTCTTTTCCAAGGAGCCCTGTAGCTCATATTTCTCAGTAAGTTCAGGTATGTGTTCATAACTCCATCGAGACAAAACAGCTAATAATACATGTTTACTGGGAAATATGAACAATGATATTACACACATTGCATATGTTTTCCTAACTTCTGCTTTCCACATTTAGAGGTTTACAATGAGAGCTCGCCATGATAAATAATTTGTACAAGAATCGGCCTTCAGCTCTACTTCTAGGAAGCCCAATGTAGCACATAGACATGTTTCATAAATTTTTACATCCTAACCACTTCATATTGTTTTGTGTATTATTTGCTATACAGAAAGGAATCAGAACTGCTGGAAAAGTTAATACACATCATACATATTCACACAGACAAGTACATATATTATTCTAATTTTATTAAGTAATTCCTTAACCCTAAAGTTTTATGATTGGTCATCTGTTAAATAACACTACATGTTAAAATACTTCATTTTGAAGAAGTACATTCTTAGAAGACTATAGAAAACTTGAAAATTTGATGTCAAGGGTCTGTATGAAAAAATTCAGAGGTTTTCATATAAAAAGTGAGGAATCACAAATTTTGCTTCTTCAAGGACACCTGGGTATACAAGAGTGTGGATGGTGTGGATGGAGATTCCAAATATTCAGAATTAAATTTAAATTAAAGATGCAATGAATTCATATAAAGTGCCATTTACTTTATCCTCTGTCCCATTTTGCAGACAAGGTGAAGGTCATTCACAATGATGGCCAGTAAATCTGAGCTGCTAACACAAAGCTTTTCTTTTCTGGTCTAGGGTATGTTCCACTCCCACAAACTTCTTTCAAACTAGTAGAAAGGAACTTGTTTGTTCACAGTCCAGAATTACATAAAAATACAGTTGAGAGTTGACAACTAAGGGCACTAAATCCTTCCTTTTTACTCTCATAATCTAAGATTTCAGGTTAGGTCACCTCTCCTCAGAAAGTCTGAAATGGTCTAGACTGGCCCTATTACCAACCATCCTCAGTGAGTTTTCTATCAGAGTTTAAGAAGAAAGAAGACTCATGGCATAATCCAAGAGCCCACAGGGTGGGGTGGGGACCAAATGCCAGTTTAGGAAAGGCTTCTTTTTCCTTGTTTTCCACTCAGTACTGCCATCAGAGCATGCAAAGCACGAAAATAAAGCAGGCAAGAGCAGGAGAAGTTGTGACCCATTAAAGGAGCTGTGCTATCAACACATTGATTTGTTCATATAAAGTTTCTATTTAATAAATAATAATTTAAAGAGAGAGGGAGCGAGAGAACAGGAGGTGTGAGGGAGGAGAGAGGACTCTTTTTGATGAAAGTGATACTGCCCCTGGGGGGACTTTTCTTTTCTTTCTTTTTCTTTCTTTTCTTTTCTTTTTTTTTTTGTTGTTGTTTTTCAAGGTAGGGTCTTACTTGAGCCCAGGTTGACCTGAAATTCACTATGTAGTCTTAAGGTGACCTTGAACTCAGGGCCATCTTCCTACCTCTGCCTCCCGAGTGCTGGGATTAAAAGTGTGTGCCACCACACCCAGCTTTTTTTTTTTAATAAACAAGTAGTTTATTTTTGGTTTAACCAGTTTTGGTGGTATGAATGAATTAGGGATCTAAAATATCTTGCATTTCCCAAAACCTTAATGCATAAAACGAACTTTCTCATTTCAAGTATGACTGTCAAATATCATATAGTCCAACATGTATTTACAGTTATTTGAACTTTGACCTCAAAGTTCATTTTATGTCTAAATGTAAACTATGTTTTATGATTATCATTTATACTGAGCTTTAAAATCATATAAAAATATTGAGGTAACTTAGGGGTGACAGGACCTCCAAGTGAATAGATTTCTCTTGGCTAAATGTGAGAAATGCCCTTGGGCCTGCGAGGAAAAATATAGGTCATTATATTTTACTACAGGCCAGAAGTGTCAGAAAGGTCTGGCTTTTCCTTATCTCTGCCCCCTTAGGGAATCCTTCTTCTTCCTTCTTAGAAGACCCTTCCGACAAAATTGAGATTTCTGGGAAGATTATTCTTTTCTAGAAATCCTGACCCTAGACACCTGCTATCAGTACTAATTGACTAGACCAGCCACACATCCATAGGGATCACAAAATAACTTCCAACCTGAGTCTTAGGTGATCTTCTCAAACCCCACCGAGTCTTGGCTTCTCTGAAATTTTGGGGTCTCCACTGAAACTCATGGTTTCACACCATGGCTCCAGGAGTCTTCTTTCTGCAGTGACCCCAACAACCCTGCCTCACATTGCAAATGGCTAACTTTGAAAGAATTATGTTGAAAATCAAGATGCCCCTCTCTTTCTTGCATTTGTTATGCTTCCAAAATCAGTGCCAAGTGGGCTTTGCTCCCAAATTGTTAATCCAGTGGGAAGTAAAGCCAACTTGAGCAGAAAATTAGGCTTCCTACACTCAAAAAAGTCAGTATTCTTCCTGCTGCCCTAATGCAGAACAACTCATTCAATTACAATGGTGATAATTTCTCAAACAATTGTAGCTACACCAGACTTCTGCCCAAAACTTTCATTTCTTTCTGTGTCATATTCTTCTGCTCTATGTTCTGCCAATACTTTTAAATTTAGCTTTCCTTAAATTCTCAGGACACAGGAAGAGCACAGCCAGCCTCTTACCTAAACTGCCTCTAGCCAAGTCTGGACAAAGATCTTTCTTCTACTCATAAGCCAAACTTACACAGTACACACTTCTTTCTGCATTTAGGTCTCTCAACTCTCAACAGAATGGGTCATCAATCTCTACTTACATCATTGCAGCTTCAATCCTTCCACATTACTCCTACAAATAAGTTCCAAATGATCAAAGCCACAGAGTCTGCAATCTGGTACTAATTTTTGTTGTAGTTATCATCAGTTGTTGAGATAAAACATTGGACCAAGAGCAGCTGATGAGAGGATAGGGTTTACTTGGGTTCATAAGGGCAGGGGAAAGCATGGCACAATCAGGAGCTGAACATCACTTCCTTGTCAAGCAGATAGAAAAACAGCAGCAGGAGAGTGAGCTGAAAGCTAGCAAGGGGGAGCTGGCTATAACACCCAAGCCAGCACCCAACAGCACACCTCCTCTAACAGGGCTCCACCTCCCAAATTACCATCAGCTGGGAACCAAGCACTCAAGAACCAAGCACATAGGTTTATGGGGACATGTGTTGAGTTTTGAGCAGAGGCTAGAGTGAAGGGGTGAGCCAGGAGAAGGAGGGATAAGACACCTGAAGTAAATACAAAAGAAAATGACTAAGCCTTGGAGCACCCTATAGTACGGAGATTAGATGAAATTAATAAGGAGTTTTTGTCTCAAATTTATATAAGATGATATTACCTAAATTTTTGAGCCTTTACCATCTTTCAGACACTTTGTTTGAATAGTCACACATAATACCTTTATATCTTTTAATCTTTCTTTCTGATCTGATAGCACCTAACACTACTCTTTTGTTTTTTAGCAAATATTTTCTGAATAATTACCATGCACCAAGCACCCTTTTGTTTGCTCAATGTTGAAGCAGAAAACAAGATCAATGCTTTTATCTGACTATGTCACAGCTTGAGGGGGAAGGAGAAGTGAAGGCTAGAAGATGAGTGTTTTATACAGGGTGAAGAGTCAGCTTGGGGAAGAGCTTATCCAAAGGCCCTGGTTTGGGGACAAACTGGCTGAATTGGGAGAATAGACAACACAGTGTAGCTTAAGTGTATCAAGACCACATGAGAGTGACTTGATAGGATGAAGTTACTAAGGGTGACACTGCTCAGATCACGTACAGCCTTGCAAACCATAATAAGAAAGAGGAGTGGCTGATTTTGTATTATTTTGTATAATTAAAGTGGCCTTCAATTTTGTATTGAAATAGTGGGATATTGTAACACAGTCTGATGCATAAAAATACTCTGCTATATTGAATTGAGTAAGAAATAAAAGTAAATCAGAGTTAAGCAAAGAATCACATATGTCATCCTTTAAGAGCTGATAGATTTTAACTATCTAGGTTGCTTGCTATGTCTAATGGCTCATCTAAATAGTCAATTTGACTGAATTTAGAATTGCCATGGAAATATACCTCTAGTTGTATCTATAAGGGTGTTTTCAGAAAAGCTTAACTGAGGAAGAAGACCCACTCTGAATTTCAGAAGGACCTTTCAATGGGGTTCCAAACAATTGCAATGTGACTAAGATATCAACTTGGGACATAGAATGTTGAGATGTCCATTATACATCCCAGTGGAGATTTTAAGAATTCAGAGGCCAGATCAAGATATGTTTATGCAGATGTGTGCCTATGTGTAATCTAGAAAATGCAGAGAAGAGATATTTGGGCTCAGGGTCAAGTCATTCCAACCTTTACTATTTAGCCAGAGGAAAAGCAAATATTAATTGCAAAGGGGAAATCAGCTAATAGGTAAAGGTAGAATAATATGATATCACAAAGACTAAGAAAATTATTTCAAGAATGAGGAAGGACTTGATATTGCTATGCAGTATGGAGAAGTTAGACAAAATGTCTGTGAATATGTGGTCTTGGCTGACTTCAGTGATAATTGCTTTGGGCATCACATGTAATGGGAAATCTTATCAAACAAAATGACACAATTGGTGACCTTGATAAGAGCACATCCTATTCTTTTTCTTCACAATATGAAAGTTTATTTGGAAGGGAAAGTTTATTTGGAATGAAAAACAGGAGGAGGAGGAAAGGGGAGGCAGATAGTGCCCATAACATTTTTGACAAGTTTGGCTGGCAGTGTCCGCAGTAAAATGGAGCTCTAGAAGAACCACAGAGTCATATACAAACTTTGGTTAGGGTAGAAGATGCGTTAGAGAGTGAGAGAGCTGGATATTATTAAAGCCTGTTAAGTCTGCTGAATGATATGGAAAGGGCAGAGCTGACTGTAGGCATAAGGAAGTGGACTCCTTGAAAGGGCCAGAGGAGAAGGGTGTGGTCTCTGATTGGACCAGAATAGTACTTCCAGTATAAGAAGAAAGAAGATAGGGAATGGAGAAGGGAGTCACCGCACTGCTATCCCCCCTGCATCTAAATGATTTGTCCTTCTGTAGAATATGAGATACAAAATATTTCCCATATATAAAGCTAGAACAGATGAATATTTGGAGGGCATATTAAAACAAATTTAAAAAGCTGGGCATGGTGGCACATGCCTTTAATCCCAGCACTCAGTAGGCTGAGGTAGAAGGATCATTGTGAGTCCGAGGCCATCCAGAGACTACATATTGAATTCCAGGTCAGCCGGAGCTAGAACTCCCCCTCCCCCCAAAAAAAACTTACAATTAATATATAACTAGCACCATATTTTGTCTATAGAATAGAAATGGCAATATTTCTTTCAAGAAAAATATATTTATATTTGAAAGGTCAAGGTCTATTTCTTTCTGCTAAATATAACCCTGAAAATGAAGACTTCAGTGATTAGCTCTCTCAATCCTGTAATCTGATTTTCACTGGGCAGATGTTCCTCTTAGAGTATTATAGAAATGCATTTACTTTGTATCTGCTCTCAAATGAATTGTGGATGTGAGTGGTCAAAGGCAAAGATTTGACATATGTAGAAGGGCTCCTGACTCACTGGAACTTTGTGTTTGATGTTGGCATTTGCTGCTCTACTCTACGGTCTTGGTATAGTAGAAGGAGCCTAGGACAGGATGTTAAGAACACAATTAAAACTCAAAAAATTTTGGTTTGAGTCTTAACTGTCAACAACCTCAGTTTATAAACATGGACAGACACTTCAGGTCTTCTGAGTTTATGCCTCTATAAAATGAATGTTCTTGCAGTTTCTGGCAGCAATTGAATTACAAGAACTCCACGACATATTTTTTTATACAATTCTAACCTATTTTGAGCTTGTCTTTAGCCACAGCCCTTGTAACTGTCTCTGTAATAGTAGCAACAAATCAATCTGAATAGCTTTTCCCCAATATCCTCCCAGGCTTACATTTCCTGTTGACTTTGGACAAAAGAACAATTTTCCTCATGCTTGTGGAAACCTTTTGACATAATTACTGGTTTTAGAACAGAAAAAGAGGCAGGAAACTCCACTGTGGGGGTACAGAAGTCATTTTGCTCCTTCCCAAATTCCCCAAGAATAAATTTAGTAATGTAAGAGTTGTCTTCAGAGAATTTAGATTTGCTTTACATTGGAAGATGTCTTTCTCATAGATACAAAACCATTCAAGTGTTCTCAATTAAAGAGTCATTTCCTTCCTGGTAACCTGGTTTTGCAATGCCAAGCTTCTCATTCAGCTCCCCATCTTCCCTCAGTGGTCACAGTGGCCTTGAAGACACACATTCGGCACAGAATAAAGGAAGGAAACTAACACATCTAGAATGCCTCTCTGAGAATTGATTTTAACCTGTGCGTATGGACTCAATAGCACAGAAGAGGAGAGGCCTCTTTTTGCCTCACTCTCATTCCAGTCCATACGTAGCTCAGAGAGGACTGACTGCCCTGGCTGTGAACACCTTGAAGCTCGTGTCCTCAGAATAAACTACTACAAGGAGGTTTTTGATGAGTATGACCTTCTCTAAGGAGAGAGGTACACTCTGAGCTCAGCCGAGCAGAGCTTATAGGAGAAAGGCCTTAAGTTTCAGTCCTACAAGGCAATTTCCCATTGATTCCTGACTGGAGCTGATGAACTATGTTAAAATTGTGTGCCAGTCTTATCAGTGGGGGCCAGAGTGGTAACTGGGGTGACTGGATAGGCCATATGGGAGGGACTGAAAACCTTTTTGTTGACTTAGATGCCTTCAATTACCTCCTCACACATCTCAAGGTAGAAGTATTATGTCCTTTTAAAAAAAAAGAAAAAGAAAAAGAAAATGAGGATCAGAGAAGTAAAAAAAAAAAAACAAAAACAAGGAATAAAATCAAAGTCCCTATGACTCCCAAGTCTTTTTTCCAACATAACATGCAATTTCCAAAATTAGCTGCCCTAATTCAAAAGGATCAGTTTTATATGAGCAAAAGCTGCCCAAAATGTGTCCACCTTTGCCAGAGCAAAGGAAAGAAATGACAGTGGTTAGAGCTGATTTGCAGCTCTGATTCATTATCAGTCTCTGGATTTCACTTTAGTCCTGTTTGAAGATATATTTAACTCTATTTTGAAGAATGGGACTAGGTAAATTTGAAGTTAGCTTCTCTGCAGAACATGACCCTGGTGACATGTTTGCTAAAAATTTTCCTTTTCTGATAATATCTGAAATGTACTGGGAAGGTCTAATCTAATTGTCCCATCAATGTGGGAGAATGTAGCATGTCCTTCCAGAACCTGCTGGCTGCCTCAGTGATTGATGTCCTTGAGCCAGTTCACACTCATGCTCTGATGAGTGGACTCGTCCATCTCTACCAACTTTGCATTAAGGAAGGCTGTAGTGGTGGCCTGAAACCAGCCATCCTGGAATTATCCCACCATGGGAATCAGTAACAACACAAACCAGCCCCTTCCTTCCTTCCCTTTCTTTCTTTCTTTCTTTCTTTCTTTCTTTCTTTCTTTCTTTCTTTCTTTCTTTCTCTCTCTCTCTCTCTTTCTCTCTCTCTCTTTCTTTCTTTCTTTCTCTCTCTCTCTCTCTCTTTCTTTCTTTCTTTCTTTCTTTCTTTCTTTCTTTCTTTCTTTCTTTCTTTCTTTCTTTCTTTCTTTCTTTCTTTCTCTCTTTCCCTCCCAGACAGCTTGTACTCAAGCCTATCCCGTGATAGCTCTTTCATTCTTAATCACTGATCTCTGTTGACCCTAACAATGTCTTCCAGGGTATTGATCCACCATTTGCTTTTCATGGCTTTACAGAAACTTGGAAGACATGTTCTTTCAACTTCTTCCAGTAGCTTCAGGAAAAACAGAGTATAATTACTCACTAGGGAATGTCAAACAGAACACGAGGAAAGAGGGAGGAGGGGAAGACACATCTATCAAGAGAGTTTTTACAAACATCCTCCCAAAGTATCTTTAACATTGTGTAAAACTTCAATGCACATATTTTCTTGTTGTTTCAACAGAAGTAGACCACAGCTTAACATATTAAAAGAGCAAGAAATGTTAGGATCCATGTGGACATTAGGAATGTGTAGGAAGGGCCTGATCTGGTTAAAGCCTCAAATCACCCAAGAACCTTTTGGACTGTTATGTCTTTTACACAAGCATTTCCACACAGAACATATTGGAAACTGCCACATAATGTTCCAAAGTGGCAATTGCAGCATTTTACGCCTCCACAGAGGATTGCCTGTAATGAGAGGTAATGGGAGTTGGAGCTGTGTTTTTACAGCTAGAACATAACAGTCCAAAAGAAACATAAACCCAAGCTACAAATGTTTGTTTACAGAATACAAGAGGATATTTGTGACACATTTGTATACTAGATGAAAAGGAATGAATTAATGAACTATTGTTACACATGGTGTGGATGTATTTTAAAAACTATAGCTGAGCAAAAGATGCAAACAGCAAGTCAGGCGATCCTGGCACTTGGGAGGTACTGGAGGCAGGAGGATCGGGAGTTCAAATTCATCCTCAGGTGCATAACTGTCAGAGGCTAGCTAGCCTGGGCTAGATGAGACCCTGTTACCAAAGGTCAAAAGCAAACACAAAATGAAAAAAATATATAAACAGTTCATCATTTATGATCCCATGCATATGGGATTTAAAATCACATGCAAAACTAATCTATGGTGTAGACTCACCTGGGGATTCAGAAGGGTAAGCTGCAGGGCTCTGACAAGGAAGGCTGGTCTAGGAAGGAGTCCTACAGTGTGAACCTTTCAGGGTGGTGGGAATGTTCTGATTCTTCAGCACTTGGACACTTGGAGGGCAGAAGAATGGAGTTTGTCATTCTCACTCCATATTGACTATCAGGACAGCCTGGGTGTATGATGCCAGGGCTAGTCATTAAGAGCCTGCACTTAATGTAATCAGAGCCTTTATTAGGTGTAAGTAAGCATGTCATTGCAATGGATGAATATAGGTAAAATTGGATTTAGAACCTAAGAGCTCATGGCCAGGAACCCTCTTAGGTCAGATGCAGGAATCACACTTTTCCGTGGAACCTAACAGAGTGGACTCCTGGGGATTCAGGCATCTTCAGGGTGACGCTGCTCGTCGGAGCATTGAGCAATCCTTCGCGGGTGGGGGAGGTGGGGGTCATGTCCCTCTGGCTTGCTGGTTTCCCATCATTGACACCATGGCGCTCCGCAGGGGGCATCCCCGCCTGGGCACAGGCGTAAGTTTGGGAAGTTGGGTCAACTTTTCTCCTGGGCGGGGAATTCCTTCCTCCCAGACCGGGACCCCCTCTGCCGGGGGCGGGCTGGGGCGCTGCCCCCGGACGGGCGCGAATCCCACGCACGGACGCGCCCCGCCCCGTCGGGGGTCGGCGGGACGCGCCCCGGCCTTAAACCCAGCTCTCCCGGCGGGGCGGCCAGGCGGACCCCGCGCCCTCCGCGGCCCGCGCATCCATCCCGGGAGCTGCGGCCGCCGGACCCCGCGCCATGGACGCCGCTGGGCCCTGGGGACTGCTGCTTCTGCCGCTGCTCCTGGCGGGCGCCGAGGCTCCACGGCCGCCCGGTAACGTCCAGGGTCCCCTCGAGGCCGGCACCCAGGGGATCGGAGCCCTGCTTGTGCAGAAGCAGGGCTGCCCGTCCGTCCCCTGACCTCCTCGCGTCCTGCTGTCCCTCCCCTAGGGAAAGCCGTGGACGTCTGCCTCCTGCCCCGCGACGCGGGACCCTGCCGGGCCCGGCTGCCCAGGTACCACTACGACAGGTCCCTGCAGAAGTGCCGCCCGTTCACCTATGGAGGCTGCCTGGGCAACCCCAACAACTTCAAAACCCGGGGTGCCTGTGACCAGGCTTGCTCGGGGATCGACCGTAAGTACCCCTGGCAGGTGCTCAGGGACCCGGCCAGCTAGGTCTCTGCGAGCTGATCTGGTTTTCCAGATCTGGTTGTCCCCAGGAATTTACGAATCTCCATTTCCTCAAGTGGTAGGTAATCTTCTCTGCCTTTCAGTTTCTCCAAAACACCTTCCACGACTATGGGTGTCTTCAGTGACCACAGGCATAATACATGCAAGGGAAGCACGCATTAGGTCAAGCTGAGCGCTTCTCCGTTGATGATGCTGACACCATCCATCAGTATGACACAGCTTTAGTGCTCTTATCTTTAAGGTGTGATTTGGCTCCTTAACCTGGTACCCCACTGTCTTGAGTTAGTGTAGAGACACTGCGAAGACTCTCCATTGTAGGTTCTCGTTTAGTTTCTCAGTTTTAAGTTATAGCTCTTGATTCCTCTTGATTCTATGGGACTTAGCCCACCAAGGAGGACATGAGTGTGTTCTTAAGAATCTCTCTACCTGAAAATGGATAAAATATTTAAAAAGAATGGCTTCTGCTAGCTTCCAGTGAAGAAACCATCTGAGAACAGAGGAGTCTTTCCACTGAGCGGGAAAGTTGTTACTGAGTCAAATCTACTTAAAAGGAGCTAAATGACCAGATGAATGGGTAGGCTTTTGAGATTTTCTGTTGTACTATGAAATAAGAGTATTTCCCCCGGTTTCTGAATAGTGCTAAAGTTTTGAAAGTGCTACTAAGAAGGCTGCTTTTGTTTTTAGAATTATTTTATTAATTTTTCAAGTTAGCATACAGTGAGGGGTTCATTGGCGCACTTTCATCCATATGTCACTCCATCTTGTTCTTATTCTTCCCTCACCCTTGCTCCTCCCCCCTGGTGCTCTCTTAGTGAATGAACCCCTTTCTCTTCCCAAACTCTACACTCTCCCGCTTTTATGGTACTTGTGTTCTATTGCTCTCTCCCGATACAATCTTTTCCTTCCCTCTAATGTGTCCTGGACAACTTTCTGCTTTCATTGCGTGTGCATGCGCGCACACACAAACACACACACACACACACACACACACACACACACACACACACACACAATTTTAGATAGCACATATTAGAGAAAATGTGATTTTTTTTTCTGAATCTGGCTTTGTTTAAAAAAAAGATCTCCGATTTCATCCATTTTCCTTCAAATGCCATGATTTCGTTTTTATTTACTACTGGGAAGGTCTCCTTGTGTATACATAGTATATTTGAAGCCCTCTTCTCTTGATGGCCATCTGGGCTTGGTCCATTCCTTGGCTATTGTAAATAGTGCAGCAATAGCATGGATGCGAGACAGTCTTCCAAGTAGCTGAGATACATGACAATTATTTTTAGTTATTTTGAGGAGCCTCCCCACTTATTTCCACAGTGGCTCTACCAGTTTACAGTTTTACAAGCAGCAAACCAGCTTTTTTTTTTCTTGAAATAGCCAAGAAAGGCAACTTTTGAAAGACATGATTCATTGCTTCTTTTATTTTCTCCAGGTGTTCCTCCTATATGCCGGTTGGAATTCCGTGAGTTTCAATGTGACTCACCCAAACAACAGTATGTCTTCAATCTAAGAACTATGACGTGTGAAAAACTCAAGCCTGGCAGGTGTAACCAGAACAGGAATCGATTCCCTAATGAAGCTTCCTGTAGGAAACTCTGTACCCCAAAGAAAGGTAAGTCCTATTGTCTACAGTGCTGTTTCATTTTTCTATTTAAAAAGCAATAATTCTGTGTGAAATTAACATAGTATACACTGAGGAAAATGAAATGTGTGTGGTGCTGGTCATTCAATCCAGATCATGTCAATCTTCGCTTTACATGACCTGTGACAGAATTTTATTTCCTCATTTTTAACCTGTTAAAGTTTAATTAAACTAAAGGTTAATGATTTCCCAAGTTCTCAGACCTAAGAAATGCTAATGCCATTATTTAAATTTTTGTTTCTTTGTGTGTGTTATTTCTTTAGAACAACAGCTTAAACATCACTCATCAGAAAATCTGAAATTCAAAAAGTCCAAACTCAGAAAATTTTGAGCACTGATGTGGCTTCACAAGCGGAAACTTTTACACGTGACCTCACATGGAGTGTCACCACCAATGGTGACACACTAATACTTCCTGTCATATATATGAAACATAAATTCATCCTTATATTTGAATTTGGGTCCCATCTCCAAAATATCTCATGATGTGTATGCAGATTTACAAAAATTGAAAAAAAAAAACCTTACATCTGAAATACTTCCTTCTCAAGCATTTTGGATAAGAGATACTAAGACTGTGTTCTCTATCATCTCAATTTACATGTAAAGCTCAAGAGAAGGAGTCTGAATTGAGAGGAGAGGGAAGAATAAGAGAGGGGATGTGGCCAGGAAAGATAAAATAATGCATGCTTTCTCTCATTTGAAGATCTAGAGTTACATGTATATGTATGAAGCTGGGGAGGGGGGAGCAATTTAGCAGGAGAACATGGCCCAGAGGGAAGAATAGAATGATGGGGGATGATAGTGAGGGTATATGAATATAAGCACAGTACAAAGATATATAAAATATCATAATGAAACATATTATTTTGTATGTCTGCCAAACAAGTTAAGCAAAAATTATAATATTCATTAATGAATGCCAAAACCTTAAGTTTGTATACAATCAGTTTTGTGTATGATATATATATATATATATATATATATATATATATATATATATATGAGAGACAGAGACAGAGAGAAAGACACTCCATAAAGAAAGACAGTTTGGTTAAATTTCTATATTCTTTAGTAATTGCAAATTATATCACAAAGAGTGCTCTGCCCTTCTTTTTACTTTTATCCATTTCTTCAATCATTTTCCTCAGATATAAACAAATACATTACTTAAAAAATTAAGTGAATATGAAAATCTTTCTTGGCAGAGACTTTGATAAAACTCTGTAGCTGTACTATATGGAATTAATGGGGGAATGGCTGCTGCAGGTGTTGTCTTACGCATATTGGTGTAGATGTAAATTTTCCAATGGTTGTTTACTCTAGAATCATGTGTGAGCATGTATATTTGTACATACACACACACACTTCATTAATGATGGAAAGAGGCTGATATAAACTCTTGAAATACAACTACCAAAACAACAAAGTTTGCCAAAGTACCCCTTGTGTTGTCCCTTGAAATTTAGCCCATTTTCACCATGTGTAGTTAAAAGAGCAATTTCATCTCACATGCAGAAGATTGAAAAAAAGCTTCAGAAGGAATTGTGTCAGCCTATTAAAATTTAGAATTACCAAAATTTAACATGTAATTTTTTTTACATATAATTTGAGATACACTTTCTTAAATGGTCTAGTTCAACATTTTCAAAATCAATCAAAATGAGGCTTGATTGGGATTTAATTCTCTTTAATTCCTTTAGTGACCTTTTTATTAATTTGGTTATAGCGTTTCTAATTTTATTTTCTTTTTTCATAAAGGTCCATCATTTTGCTACAGTCCAAAAGATGAAGGCCTGTGCTCTGCTAATGTGACCCGCTATTATTTTAATCCAAGTCAAAAAGCCTGTGAAGCCTTCTCCTACACTGGCTGTGGAGGGAATCACAATAACTTTGTTTACCTGAAAGATTGTGACCGTGTTTGTGCAAAAGCTATTAAAAAATTCCTGTCCAGTTATGAAGTAAGCCCTATAAATAAAGCCCTATAATCCTCTGGGAGATTATATAATGTATCCATTTTACTAGTGGGGAATGGTCATTTCCAGACTCTATACAAATAGCACATATAGACCGACTTGTTTGTCGAAATGTGTACACTAGCTAGCTGTAGTAGATAATTGCTATATCCTTGCATTTTTATGGAGTGTTGTTCACTAAGTGCCTAATGAACCCTACTGACTTTATAATCAGTACAAATGGAATGAGGTGAGAGAATAAGCCTATTGGAAAAGTCTATGGAAAGTGAGCATTGGGGCTGAAGACATGTAAAATTACTTGTTCATTTTGTTGACTTTAGTCTTGAAGAAGAAAAAGAGGGTTTCAAAAGGGTTTTAAAGTCAAAAGAAACACAAAACTTTGAAAGCCATTAATTTAAGCATGGTCTCACACAGTTATATCTAGAAAAAGAATATGGTAACACAAAAAAACTAAGCCTGAGTGATTTGCTCACCAGTGCTTATTCATCAAAGTTACTTTTTCACTTGTGTAATTTTATATATAACAAGCTGCTATTTCAATATGAACTTACCACTTCTAATTTTCTGTTCAAATATTTATGAGATTGTATTTTTATGTGTAAGATTTAAATGTAATTGTGAACCAACCACCCAAGTTTTCAGACTAGCTGGTCCCAGAAGACAGTAACTAATGACATAATTTAAGACAGTATAATTGTGCACGCTTAACATAGATGAGTATAAACAGGGCTGACGAGTACATTCTATTATGAATGAACTTAAAAGTTAGATTAGATATTAGACCCCAGATGCCAAATTACACATAAATGAACACTTTACAAAATATTCCAAAAGGTATCTTGTAGACCCTGCTAATTCTTATTTCATTCCTATTTTGTCGGATTGCAACATGATAAGTAAGAAAATTTATTGAAAAGATAATTAAAAAAACTTTCTGACCAAATTTAAAATGTTGGTGAAATTAAAATCAGAAATATACTCCTAGAAAAACCATTATGTATTTTATTCTGTTTCTTTATTTTTGTGTTTCTGTCAATTTAGCTTCCCCCTTTTATATGTCTGTGTTTGTTTATACATCTAGGTAGAAGGTTCTTGAAAGATTTGCCATTACATTATTTTCCTTAGACAAAATGTTTTGGAGAACACTAAACTTCTTAAGATTTTGTACTGTTTATACTGCTTGGTACTGTTTATGCTACAACAAAAGACTTGTATTATTTAGAAACTTGAATTGCACCAATAAATCGATTTTATAAATGATTATTACAATGAGAGACTGTTCATCTTTCTCTGCAATAGAAAGATCTTTAAAAATTCTCATATTTTCTTTCAATTTATAAGTGTATTTGCTCTGTGCTTGATAGCATTGACTGATGCTAAGAGCCGGAGCCAACCGGGAATTAGTCAAAGAAATTATGGATGAGCAATGAATGTATGTGTGCATTTAAACAGAGCCCCAAATACAGTAAGAAAACAAAAAGCAGAACAATACACACTCACATGTACACAAACATCACAGAAGGTATGAAAACATTAAAAACAATTACCTGGAACTGAGTAGTAGCCATGTAGGCTGTGTGAATGCCCCTCCTTAAACCATGAAATAGTTTACATAATTTGAAACAAGTAACGAATGAAGAGTAAAAAGTATTGTTTTGAGCATTGAAAAAAATAAATCCAACCAAATATTGAATCATTTAAAATGTATGTAAATACATGCTTATTTTCAAGGCCAGTATTTGACTAAACAATTCTTTGTTTGTTTGTTTTTCAAGGTAGGGTCTCACTGTAGCCCAGTCTGACCTGGAACTCACTCTGTAGTCCCAGGCTTGCCTCGAATTCATGGTGATCCTCCTACCTCTCCCTCCTGAGTGCTGAGGTTAAAGGTGTGTGCCATCAAGCTCACCTTGACTAAGCATTTCTTGAGGTACGCAGTGTAAGGGTCAAGTGTGGGAAAGCTTTAGTGACTATCTTACTACTGTGAGTTATCACTAAATTACTATTGCTGTTCTGAACTTACTTTATATGGAATATTACACAGTACTATATATTCCACAAAAGTTTATATTTTAGAAATAAGGTTTTCAGTTTTAAGAGAAAAAGATATAGAAATACAACATTAATGAAATTAAGTGAAAATCTTTGAAATATTTAAGTGGAACTAGAAATATTAGTATGAATATATATACACTTCATTTTCTTTCAAAAAAAGGTGGTTTTTAAATTTTTTTTTTATTCATCCTCCCATTGAAAGTCCTTGAAGTAATGTGGACTTAGCAGCAATAAGTATAGTCTGAATATTATATTTCCCTAACAAAAGCCAGTGATTTTTGAGAGAAATCTCTGAATCTATGTCACAAGAAATACTAAGGTAAACGTGGGTCATCTTACCACAGAAAACAAGAAAGCAATGAAAGAGTAATGAATTTTGTCACCAAAAGAGGAGAATAGCATTAACATAAAAAGAGGCAATATGAGAATCAAACTAAATCAAGTCCTCAAAATATATAGACAAAAATATAAATATATAGGAATCCACAAGTTCATAAACACACACATACACACACTTCTTGGTAAATTTTATTAAAGAATCAATTGACTAAGCATTTATTATTATTTTTTGCTTATCCTTTTAAAAATCACAGGGAAACTAAATAATGTATCTGAGAAAGTTATTTTTTAAAATAATTTTCTCTGGTGCATGCACCAAAATGTTAGGGAACAACCCTAATGAATGTATGAATCCAGCAGATAGTTGTCCCCTGCCTGAATGTTTGGGGGCAAACAGTTCTATGAGGATAATGCTAATGTCTCTAAGCTCATTGCCATTTTTAACATCCGGAAAAGTATAGCATAGACATTATTGACCTCCTGTTATGATGCACTAAGAAGAGAGACCATCCTCCATGAAGTCTTCTTACAGAAAGAAAGAAAAGCAAGAAGCTTCTACCCAAGCCTTTCAACTTTAGAGGCAAGTTACCAGGTCATTGGGAACTCTTGGAGAGGCAAGAGCAAGTTTCAATGTGCCAGAGGAGTAATCTTTCAACTCTGTAATGTTGTATGAAGAGCAAACACTGGTTTCTCCATCGAGTGACTTAACAACAGAAAGAACATGTCATTAAAAGGTTTTGGTCGAATAAAGTCTGTATGATTGAAGGATTTCTATGGACTCCGGGGTTGTAAAATTCTGGTGATGCAGAACCTCTGAGGTTTCTTGAAATACCAAAGGGGATCTTAATTTGGTATTTTCTGTCATTAATCCCCCTGTAGTGAAAGCCCTAGAGGATCATGGGCCCAACCCAGTCTATATTCACACCTCTATTAAGCTTGGGCAGGAAGTAGGTCCCTCACATACAACCATTCTAATGCCTCAGTCCTCTACTGTTTCACTAAACATATATACCCCATAAATTCATACAATTGTTACTTGTCAATTAAGCATTAAAAATAAGGGAAGTCATTTTTAAACTAGAGAAAAAGCTATGTGTAAAGCCATTATAGCACATTGTCCAGTCAAGAAGAAATTCCTCCTTTCCACAGCATGCAGACACCTCACTCCTGTGGTTTTATCAGAAGGCCTCAGTAAATGGAACGTCTCCTCTGTGAAACAAAGCACACTTGCATACACACATATGCCCACAAACGAAAGGAATGAGGTCATTTTCAATACGATGACAGTCTCATTAAAAAGTATTCTGTGTTGTAACACATGTCTTTCTTACACACAAACATCTTAACCATGGAAACCAAATTGGGGGTGTTCAAATTTCCTGGGTCATGACATGCCAAGTCTTTGTAGCTCATTAGCTAGTTCTTGGGTAAGGAATAGCTTTTGGAGGGTCTACTGCTGTACCTTCTGTGTGATGTCAAGCCTGTAGAAGTCAAACTATGGGAAACTAGCAGTCAATCTCTAGGATGACCCTAGAGAATGAATCTAAGCCAAATCATCATAAGGATTTCTGTTGAGCTGTTCTTTGAGCTGCTTTTGACCTTTTGGACTCCATTGTTGTGGCAAGAATTCATCTTTACCAGCTCATGTTTCTAGGAAATTCACTTTTGAAAATACAAATGAGGAAATGGGCTGAAAGATGGCTCAGTTGCTGAGTAATCATGAGGACCTGAGTTTGATTCCCAGTACACATCTAATGTGTTGAAATGAAAATAATCTTTAACTATTTAGCCAAATCAGTGAGCTCGAGGTTTAGTGAACAGGAGAAGAAAAGGGAAGTCTAGCTCACTATGTCATTGCACATTGGTGTCACCCTTGAGGAGAACCCTGGAGGAGGCTTTTCAAAAAGAGGACAATGTAACTACAATCTCATCCAGCGATCTCTGCTGTATACTCAGAGGAAATGACAGCACTACCTCAAAGGCATGCCTGCACTCCCTTGTTCACTGCCGAGCTCTCCATTGAAGTGCCTGTTGTGATCTCTAAGTCCTGTTTCAAGTCCAATACATCAAAACCTCTAGTCACACAGCAAGCACTCACACAAAATATGGGAGTCGCCGTATTGTAGAAAAACAAAGCAATATGACAGGCTTTCACAATTTCAGATAAGTTAGTGCTGGCGAGACTTGAGGTGGAGGTTATGCTAGAATTGTGAAGGGGAAGTCTGGAGAGGAGTATTATGGCCCTCTCATGAGTCCAAGAAGACACAGAGGAAACTTAGAGACTAAGAGAAACTTTTCATAGAGACACATAAAAGAGTTTAAGGAAGTGAGTAGCTTGATTAAACCTGATGAAATGCTTCTGGTATTAATGTGGGTAATTTTATATTGGCAGGAAGGAAAACTGGGGTATGTTTCTAGCTTCCTGGCATAAGATAAGCAGAAGTAGACTTAAATATACACTCACATGGTGGGTGAATATGTGACTGAAAGGAAAAGAAATAATTTTTCATGACTCTGAATTTGTTTGCTTATCTCCATTTCTGAGGATATTACAATATGTAGACATTTTAAAAGCAAAATTCTGCATTGTTATGCCTTATTTTTTCCTATATTTACCTGTGTGTGGTATGCATGCATTGATGTGTGTTTGTGTTTGGGGGGGAACTAAATGTATATGTGGATGTAGATAACATGTACGTGTCTACATGTGGAGGCCAGAGATTGCTGTTAGGTATCTCTTTCGGTCACTCTCTGCCTTCTTTTTTGAAACAGGGTCAGGGTCTCTCACTAAACCTAGAGCTCAGTGTGTGTGTGCGGGGGGGGGGGATTTTTGGGTCAATATCTATGAAATCATTGATGAGGCAAGCACCAAGGAGATTTTCCTCTTTGTTCTTCTTAGAATATTGATTGGGACACACTAGTTTCAAGTGTACATTAACAAGTATAATTTATACTTCTTATGTAGTATCTATGTATATACATTCTAATATATGTACTTTACTTGTTGGCCATTGTGGACTTTATTTTTCAAGGGATGCTGTCATGAAAATGTTTCATGAAATGAAAAAAAATGGGTTTTTCTTTTTCAAAAAGGAGCTTTACATGAATGTTGTATAACTTTCTGTTCCTCTGGGTCAGCAACAGCAGTACTGTGGAGCATTAGTAGGGGCATACTTACTAAGGTTCTTACTTCAAGAGTACTCCTTCCATTCAAGAGAGACAAGAGTACTTTAGGGTGAATCATGTACTTTCTTATGAGTTGGTCTGTCTTCAATTTTTGTGATTTTTTTTACTTCCTCTGTGATTCTTACTTCCCACCACTTTCTTCTTTCTTTCTATTCACTATCATGTCTCCAAGGCATGTTCAAATGACTTTCCTCATCATCTTAATCAAGGCTTGCCCTAGACTGCCACATCTGGCCTTGCAATTTTCACACTTCTATACTTCTCCATCCTCCTGAAGTTGCCCAATAACTGTGGCCTCGGTTAAGAAAGAGGCCCCTTTTCCTTGGGATATTTGTGCTTCATCAAGTCCAAGACCCAAATGCAGCCTGTTCTTTTTCTCATAATCACCACCTATTTCCTCGGTGAAGTATACTTTAACATTGATGATTTCTCTTCTTAGTTTTTATCTGCATGTAAGTCATGAATGGCTTCCTTATAAATCTTGATAGTCTGGTGCACAGATTATTATTTATGTATGAATCTACTGTTATCCAAGGTAAAGTGGAACTCTCAAATAATGTGTTGAGATGAAAATAATCTTTAATGTTTTAAAGTTCATTCATGAATCAGTTTTCTTTTTATCTTTTTGACTTAATCTGATGTTTATATTATATCCCTTAATGCATACAGAATAGAAATTATAGTTCATAGTGCCATCAGACTAAGCTCCTTAGCCCAAGCATGCATCTGTAATCTTATCTTAGAGAGGGTTTTATGAAAATAAATTCTTTAGTAAAGACACAAATTGATGGGGTCCTCAACTTGGGCTCTGCAGAAGAGGCCAGCTGCCCCCCTTGGAGACAGAAATGGATAGTAATCTTATATTAATCTCGTGTCTTTTGCTTCGCCGGCTTTTTTGATATTTGATATTGAAACAGTCTGCCCTCTGGTTTGAGCGCTCCTGGAAATTTTTCATCATAATCACAGCACTATAATTGTCCCAGACAAACTGATATTCAGTATTGTGTTTTAAAGTTAATCTTTTAGGATAACTTTTTATTTTGACACAGAGAGGTCATTCACCTACAAATTTTAAATTTTAAGAATATATTATCAGCCTCTTTTATTTCTTGAGCTCAATAGAAGTATATGAATGTTGATCTATCACCAGTTTAATTCTTACATGCTATAAACAAACACACTTTAGATATAGTCTATAATTTTCAGTGTCTGTGCAAACAAACATGGCTTTTTTGTAATGCTGTTATCTATGATAAAATGTTACTTTTCTAAATTTTTGTGTTAGTTCTATTTCTTATAATTAATAACCAAGCTAATGTAACTTCAACATTAACTATTTTCTCCAAGGAAACAATTATTTTGAAAGACAAAATATTTCCCACTTATTGCCAATGATGCAAGAAATGCTAAAAAATATTTCACTACAAAAGGCCAAACACTAAAGAAGAAGAGCTCTGGAAAACAGTTATTTCTTGACTTCCTTTTTTTCTAGAATTTATAAGCTCTCCTTACTCTCAAAAATAAAGGTATATATATATGAAATGTACATGACCCTTTTTCATTATGCAGTTGCTTTGCACAGATTTTTTTACCAGATATTAATCATTTCTTGTGCTTTAAGAAAACTGATGTTTGAATGGTTGAACTTTTCTTTCCTTATTTTCAATCTTCCTAATTCATAGAATTTGAAGTGAGTTCCTATGAGCAGTATATGGTTTGCAGAGTTTTCTTACCAATATTAGGTTTTTGCTTCTATATATAGTTAGACCATTTAACTAGAAGATAATTATAAACAGTATCCAACCATATTATGTGCTTTTCCTTCTTGTTTTTGTTTCTCTATTTCTTTCCTGTGGATATTTTTCAGGGCATTTTAGGGCTTCTTTTTGACTTCTTTAAGGTGTTTTACAATGTGTCTCTCACACCATTTTAAAAATGGTTGCCTTGGACCTTACAATCTACATGTGTCTTAATGAAGTGTGGAAAATTCATTTTTATTAGATATTTTTACTTTCCCCACTTTTAAGTATAAATATGGCTCTCAGACTGCATTATAATTTTTGCTCCACTCTCTATATGTGGCCAGCAAAGTCCATGAGGGAAAGAATATTATATATCCTACTTATTTTTCTTTTGTCTCTCTTTCCTTCCTAATAGTTGCTGAATTCCTTCTTTTATATTTCCTTTCTATCGGAAGAACTTGTTTTAGCTAATCTTTAAAGGTACATGTGCTAGCAAAAATTCATCTAGTTTTCATTCATCTAAGATATCTATATATCTCTTTAATTCCCGAAGGATAATTTCACTGAATACAGAATACGATGTTGAAAACTATCATTTCAGCACTTGAAACCTCTCCCACTTCCTGCTGCAGAAACTTTGTATGGTTTTTTCATTGTCTTTAGTTATAGTTGTGTGGATTCTTCTGAGTAGATCTTGTTAGGAGTTTGCCTAGTTTCTTGTTTCTGTGGCTTTTGGAGTTTGCAGCCATTGCTTCATTGGAAATTATTCATCTCTACTCTCTTCCTCCCTTCTGTCTGAGAGCTGATCATTTAGAAGCTGATTTTTTTTTGTTGTTGTTGTTGTTGTTGTTTTGGTTGAAATAATTATAGGCTCTGCCTGCTGTGTGTTGGTTTGTTTGTTGCTGTTGTTGTTTTGTCTGTTTTCTCTGTGTTTTATCAGATTTGGTGAATTCTACTAATCTATCCTCAAGGTTCCTGATTTTATGCATTCTCTTCTCCAATGTACTATTAAATCCACCCTCAACTTATTTGTTTCTATTGTTACAGTCTTTTCTTCTAGAATTTTCCTGAAAGTTACTTAGCTATTATTTTTTCCTTGTAAGTACTACCAGAATGGTCTAATTTCAAAAGGGATTTCCTGGCTGGAGAGGTGGCTTAGTGATCAACGGTCCTCCTTTGGGAACATAAGAACAGAATTTAATTTGTGTCAGACTGTTTCTTGCTCATTCACCAGCTACTGATTTTGCCCAAGGACTGACTACCATGGCTTCCTCTACCTGCCATGTTCAAATCTTTTTCTAGAGACTGGTCACTACCAGGGCCACGAGAGCTTGTATAGACAGCCTTTGCTCACTGTGAAATATACAACTCAACTGCTATGTATTTTCTCTTATGGGCATAAAGCAAGAATAGGAAATCTTAAATTCATGTCTGAGAGAGAGAGAGAGAGGAGAAAGAGAGGGAGGGAGAGACAGAGAGATTCTATGGAGCTTCAGGTCCATTACTTCCAAAAAGAAGGTACAAAGGGAGAAGGGAGTTCAGAAATACTAGTTACATCTAATCATGTTTATTTTTTTGCCTTTCGTATTGAAGTTTTTCCCAGACCATGAAAAGTGGATCATGACAAATAGATACTTTGATTTTCTATACAAATTTCAAGCTACAATATGCTGTGGGGGAATCAAGTGTGTTCCATCAGAATAATTTTACATCTCTTCTAATATTAAAGGAAAATGGATAGTTTTTTCTTCTGTGATGCCAAGTAAAATTAAAGAGAGAGATTTGGGTTACTGAATGCTGAGTCACTTCCATATAGCACATAATTTGTAGATAAGATGTGCATTACTCATGGTGAGGTGGCATAATCACCCAGATCTGTTTACTTGTCGTGTTAGGCCACAGACACAGATGACAGGGAACGTTCAGTGCAGATTTTCTCAGTTGCAGAACACGTCCATGTCCTGAAATGTGTTAGGCTACAGGGAAGTGACTGGGGTGTCCACCTGCCCTGAGAGGAGAACTGAGAGAAGAGACAAAAAAGGGCACTGTGAGGCACACAGAGACCCATTGCAAGAAGCAGGGGGCGAGGTAAAGGTCCTCCTGTTTAATGTGACACTTTGGAAGTGTCTTGAAGGTGTGCTTGCTTTGAACTAGTGAGAAATCTGAATTTACATGAGTGTGAATACAAGTAATTTCCTCACCAATTCCTGATGGAGGAATAACCTATGTTCTCAGATAAAGGGATGGGGGAAATCTTTAGTTATTTTGTCCATCACTTGGGTGGGAGTCCACCAGCATAGGGAGCATCAAACTCCTTGAAAGCATAAGGGTCTGGAAAGCATGCAGCCTGTGGTCCTCTCCTGTGACAGGTGGGCACAGCAAAGGAGTCATAAGAACAGTTATCCCATGGTGACAGGGGCTTTGGGTGGTTATGCCAACCAACACATGTGAGCACATAGCATACTAGCATCGGATTGAGCAGGGTGGTGAGTGTGAGAGCAAGTTCATCTATGAGGAGGGAACTTTAATAAACCTAAGTGAGAATTGAAGGGCACACTACATTTTGCTCAGATTGAGCACTGTGGTAAGGTGTAAGTCTTAGACCAGAAATTTCTTTAAATGGTATAAAATCCACAGAGACCTGGCTATGGACCAGGCTGGAACCTCACTGCTGGTAAGCTGGAAGGGAAAATAGAGCAGAGATAGGAAGGTGAGCCTATGAAGATTAACTGGGCCATGTTTGTGGATCCCTCGCCCATTGGTGACTTACCTCAGGTTGGAAGGTCTATCACATGGCACATCTAGGAAAGATACTGTCTTCACATCTGACAGAAAACCAACAACTCATCCAGTTTTTCACATGAGAAATATACCCAGAGACCGTTGTTAGCAAAATTGATACTCAGAAGTTGATCTTTCATGAAATGGGGTTTGCAGCATTATGGCACCCATTCAGGAAAGGGCTGAATTATTTCCATATTAAGGAAGACCCAGGAGAGATGTACGTACTGCCAATTGTTTTCAACTAATATTTTATGAAACAGTTTTTCAAAATTTTTGAATTTACAAAGCGACAATTTCTTACAGAAACACTTATACAAGTGTGTCTTAATTATGTTGTTGAGACAACATCATTTTCATTGCTATCTAAGCTGAGAGGGAGCACTATCAGAATCCATGAGGAGTGCAGATCCTGGATATTTTATCATGAGTTACAAGTACCCATATTGGCATTTGTTCATTTATTCTATATGCATTCATTCTAACCATATTCATTTTTTCTATATACATATTTTCACTATCTTCACAAAGTAAAATGATCTAGCATGATTTTCATCTTTTAATTTTTTTCCATTTCTTTTTTGTTAAGTTTTAGAAATATTTTATGTGTTTATTTGCAAGGAGAGAGAGGTAGAGTAAGAGAGAGAGAGAATGAGAAGGAGAACAGGCACTCCAGGGCCTCCTGCTGCTGCACGCATTCTAGAAGCATGCACCACTTTGTGCACTTAGCTTTAGATGAGTGCTGGAGATCTGAGCCCAACAGGGCTTTGCAAGCAGGCACCTTTAACCACTGGGCAATCTCCCCAGCACTTTTTAAAGAGTTTTTATTAGCATAGATTATTTATACAAAGTAATGGGTTTCATCAGGACAGCTTCATGCATATTCATAATGAACTTTGATCATTTTAACCCCTTATTGCTTTTTCTAATCCCACTTCTCACACTTTCTCTTTGCACATCCCTAACTGGTGATGTTTTTAGGATATTTTAAGGTAAATTTTACATAAAATAAACTGAAAATGTATATAAACTATAATATAGTAAATTTTGATCATTATTCAGCCAGGCATTTCATATACTATCAAGATAATGACAAATACTTCCATCATCCAAAAATGTTCCCTTACTTTCCACACAGATAAGCCCTTGTACAGAGACATCAATTATCTCTTATTTCCCCTCCAATTTACTTAGCCTGTTCAAGAAACTCCTGAAATGGAACCCTGCAGTTTTGTGTCCTTTTTTCATTCAATGTGTTCTTGTAAGATATTGTCCATCTTTATTCCTGCATATTAATCCATTATAAGAATATTCTGCTTTATCTACTTCCTTGTTCAGAATTCCATGATCAGGAAACTCAAAGACTTCAGAAAGAAGCCTTTGGTGCTCTCTGGAGAAGAGGAGTGGGCTTGCACACCAAAAAGTCTTTCAAATAACTTTGCATACTCTTTTTAGCCCAAGCTGCTCTCACTCTTGGTTGGTGAATCTATTTTATTTTACAGATGGAAAAGCAAACAGAGGATGTCGTAGTCAGCCACATGCCGCTGGGATGAATCTCCAAACCAGGCACAATTTTGGGGAGGAAAGTATTTATTGAACTAACAAATCCAGGGGAAGTTAAGGAAAGGCTGGCCCCCCTTACACAGATCCAAGCAGGGACAGACAGAGGCCTATCACGAGCAGAGCCAGCCAGCAACTGCAACACTAGAACACTGTAATTCACAAAAAGCAGAACTGCCGGACTTGGGTTACTGCTGCTGTTTTGCATGTGTATCCCTAGTATTTTGCATCCAATTTGAAATACCTCAGGGCTAGAGCCCAGGATGCCAGACCAAAGTGACACCTCCTCCAGCCAGAGAGCTGGAGACAATTCACAATTATAATAAACCTTTGATTCTTTTGGGGGACATCTATTCAAAACTACCACAGAGGAGAACAAAGATCTATCTATAAGACAAGAAGATAGCCTACTGCTTTTGATGAGATGTGCCACCTCTATCACATCTGCCAGGGCCCAAGAGAAGAGGAAGTGGCAACATGAATACTGCTCTTACTGCTAGCCTGACAACCAGCTCCTAGGACAATGGTGACAGACACAGTGATCAGTCAAAAACCTTTAAGGCAGAAAATCCAGAGGCTACAGATAACTCTACACTAAATAAACTGTCAATGGGCCTGCCATGGCTCAGGGGACATTGCAGAAGACAGAGTGGAAAGATTTTAAGAGCCACAGAGTGGGTAGGAATACCCTGAGACATGGTCCCCTGATACTCCTCAGGGATCATCTAAGGCCTTCATGACCCCACAATGAATACCATAACCCCACTGAGGAGGGCCCTCAGGGAAACAGGAACCATGGCAAAAGAGCTTAACCTGTTGCATTTTATATACATGTGTGTGTGTGTGTGTGTTGCCTTTCTCAAGCCATGTGAAATAATCCATTCCTGCAATCTCAGGATTCAGAAGGCTAGACAGGAGAATTGCTAGTTTGAGACCAGCCCTTATTGCATACATTGCATCATTACAGTGAGATTATATCTGGAAAAAAAAAAAAACCTTATTCTAAGATTGCCCTTATGCAATGCTCAGAGTTAACTCATAAGATCAATACATTTTTGCTTTATTTCTCTTAGAAGAATGTGAGTTTTCTGATGGTAGAAGTCTTATTTTCATCTTTATTTTGCCCCAAATACAGGAAAGAAAATATACCTAATAACTCTGCCTTCTTCTAAAATAGGTCTTGATAAACCACTCTGATCTCCTAATTGTCATGGATAATGGGCAAGCTTTACATTTATCTTACTTGTCCTTTCCTCAGAATTCACTCCTTGCCTACTTCCTTCCAGAATTTGCTTTCTTTGCATTTGGAAACATGGCTGCAACACAACAC
The DNA here is from genome assembly GCA_004024765.1 of Zapus hudsonius. Classification (NCBI taxonomy): domain Eukaryota; kingdom Metazoa; phylum Chordata; class Mammalia; order Rodentia; family Dipodidae; genus Zapus; species Zapus hudsonius. The sequence goes on along the minus strand of PVHP010011509.1, from coordinate 16,451 downwards.
CCACATCTCCTCTGTCTCTGACTTCCTGTCTCCCATCTGCTTACCTGGACTCTTTTCCCTGCAATGTTGGTGCTTCCCTGAGTTCCAGCATTATCTCTCCTTTTTCACGTTTTCCACTACATTGAGTAAATTAATTTCTGTGTGTCTTTTCATTATTTTTCATCCTACCTCCACCTTTTTGAAGTCTTTCTCCGTCTTATCCACGTAGGTAGTTTAAGATCTAGAAGATATCAATTCTGTTTAAAATTGCTTCAAAACCCAATTGAGTCGAGTTTTCCCTAGTCTTTCTGTATAGAACCAAGTAACTTATCATCCATCAGATCACTGATTTCATGCGCATTTTTCTTATTTATGTTCTTATTCCACGAGCAGGCCACATTTTCTAGTTGCTCTATGAGCTACTGGAGGCTAACATTTGTGTCTCTTTAATCTCTATATTTATAGTGCCTGACACAGTATATGGTATATGTCCAATAAGCATACGTCAAGAGAGTGAGCATATGTTATAGACAAGCATGTGAAAAGATGCATGCTGTTTCATTGAGTTGATTCAGACTGATATTCATCACAGGCCTTTTACACTGCAACAGAAGCAGTGAGGTAGAATATGATAGCACCAGATGCATGTTAATAAATGGTAAATTGGACTTTAAGATTATTACATCATAACTGTTTCCACAGTATATTGACTCATAAATTTAGCAATGAAATTTTTCTTTCATTTCTATCAGCTTAAGAAGTCTTATTTTCATAGCATTAAAGATGGTTTCATGAGCATCCCACCTCACTTGTTAAGTATGACACAATACTGAAATGTCATGACTTACTTGAGTTTAACCTAAAGAAGAAATAATAGCAAATGAAAGTATATTTCCTTTTCAGAAATAAATTATGATACTTTTGTCACTTGCAGATACATTCAAGCTTTCAAGGTTCAAAAACTGTGTACATAGAGGAAGTGTTACAGGTGGGAGAAACACACATGTAGTTGTTGCATTTAATAATACACTGGAGAGTTTCTTAATGACTGTTACAAAGTCTTGTAAATTTGAGAATTATTATAAGATAGAATATAAGTAACTCATATCTTAATATTGATGTCTTTGATGTTTAACATCCTTAAGAACTTACACTCAGACTCTATAGTTACATAAAATGTTGATTATGTTTACTTGGAAAATCAAAATAAATTAAAATGCTTTTCTTGTTATACTACCTCCAGATGTAGGTATCAATCCATTCCCTGCTTCTCGTTGAGAACTGGAAGGATTAGACTGCACATGTAAGCAAATAATTCCCCATGATAGCTCTTTAGTTTTAAGCACATCTTCATGTATAATTAACTCCTCTGCTTTAAAGCAGGTCCAGTTTTCAGCTTTATAAGTTCACTCCCAAGGTTAAAATATCATGTTCTGAAGTTGATTTTTGTAATACCTAAAGTGACTAGCAGTGGTATTTATTTTATTAGATAGAAAGGAATTACTGGACAGAAGAAAATTTTTTCTATTTCTGTCTTTGAATCTGTTTTGAAGACAAAATTATAAAGAAAGAAAAAAGAACCCAATGGCTCTTTTGTCAATATTGGGTAAATGAAAAAGAAAAACCACATAAAGAACAAAATTGCAATAACTCTGGTGGTTATGTCATAATAAAGTAAGGACAGTTTCCAAGAAGTGTCCCAAAACAGTTAATTATTTTTCCCCTTTAAATATTTTCACAGCACAGAAAAAAATCATTATAGATATTGCCTTTGGGATTTCTGTGATTGCTAAAATGGTAAACCTGGTAAATTCATATATGCCCTTAAAATGTAGTCATGGAATTACATCCTTGTATCATATCCTTGGAAGATTCTGTCCCTACCTCAGCAACTAGAATCAGCTCTATTATGATGACTAAATCCTATGCTTAGTTCAGTATAGATAACTCTACTGAATCAATTCAAAGACTGAATAAATTTCTGAGATCTCAAAAATCTTCCTGTCATGCCCCTCCTGTTTCAAAGTGTAACGGGGAAATTTTGGAGGGGTCTTCCTCCAAATCCCTCTCAAAAGTTTGGTCTCATGTTAGGCTGGATTTTCTAGTTCTTGAATCTAAACTATTTTAAAGTCTATGTCAAATGTAAAATTTAGAATGAACCCAAGGCTAACGATAATGAAAATAATAATAATTATTAAATATTTATAAATATTTATAAATATATATATATATTTATAAATTTATATATATAATAAATATATATATTTATTATATATAAATATATAAATAGTTATAAATATAAATAAATATATAAAAATAATAATTATTAAATATTAAATAAAAAATAATAGAAAAAAAACTAAAAGTTTTCTATTTACTTATTCTCAAGGGCCAGTGACCCCATATGGAAGAAGAGGAATGAAAAACGCAAACAAAAAAGAGTTCATATAATTCTAAGAAATTGTGATAATTATAGGCTTAAACTTAGATCAACATCTCAAACCATAAAAGGGCAAAAAAAAAGACAAAGTAATACACAAATCTTGTTGCATACAACCAAAAGAATATTTTAGATATATAACTTTAAATCATAATAACATGGTGCTACCAATGGCCTGAGAAATAGTTACAGTGTCAAAAGGGAATACAATCCTCTGAAAAGGTCATTGTCCTTTTCAAGAGACAAAGTTGCTACTTGTTCAATCTCTAGTACAGAAACATGGTTTGCGTATTTCTGGTAAAGAAATAAATATCACACATGCACAGACACAGAACTATTCACAGCAAGCCTTCTAAGAAGGACTGAACTGTTACCAATGGAAGAATGTAATATGTGTCTCAAAAAGCATTCCAGATATAAAAGAATAACTAAAAGTTTGTTTAAATTTTCATGCTACATGCAGAGCATTGCAGATCTCACCATATGCAGACATATGTATATGGCATACACATTAATATGCATATACATATATATTTCATATGCATATACAACAAGAGGCCTACATATATATTTCATTATCAATGGTTTTGTTTACTAATATTTAGGAGTCATGTTCAATCAATAAAACCAACTGAAACTTGTAATTATTCTGCAAAGTAGTCCAATACACTATACCCTAACATTACAATAATTCCTGTATCTTTTTGCATATAATTTTGTAAACTGAGAAATAACAATATAAGATAAAACATCTTTTCTATAAGCTGGTAATTTTTTATTTTATCTTTATTGCCCAAAATTAGATAGATTTATTGAGTAAATAATGTGCTTGTATTCCCATTTCTCTCCCCCCTGTCCCCAATCCACTGGGTATCCTCTTCGGTGGACACACTGTATCAATCCATGTGGCAAGGGGTTATGGATAGCACAGGAGGCAACAAGGTTTCCCCCCTTTATGTATTGTAGCTGAGGGGGGTAATGTCTCTGGATAATCTCTCCCACCATGGCTCTTACAATCTTTCCGCCCTCTCTACCACTCAGTTCCCTGAGTCATGGAGGGTGGTTTTTAAGTCTATTTCATTGTTTTTGTGACCTTACAAGTCTCTGTTCATCTACTTTAAGTTGTGTTGGAAGTCTTTGGTGTGTGTCCCGCTGACTTATCCTGGGATGACTGACTGGCTGTGTTTAGAGGTCTCTTTCTTACCCCATCACTATCTCAAGTGTGTCACTTGGAGCCTACATAATGGGCCTGGGATGGTTCATCTTTTGCTGGGATATCAGCCTTTGGCCTGGAATTCATCAGTGGAGTTGGAATGACTAGAGCTCTCTCACTGCCTTCTGAAAAATACAAACAGAATCTCCATTAGAGAGTGAGATCAGTATAAGTTAAATTAGACACACATTTCTAATTTGGCAAAATTCTATTGAGATTAACCTCTCTGTACTTCTCTGATAATGGGGATTTCTTTTTGGAGCCCCAGTTTTTGCTTTCTATAGGATTTTCCCCTGAGTCTCAATTCCAGTTAAGGATTCCTTGTCACTGATTGGATTTCTTGGCCAATTTAAAAGCTGTTGAATGACCCCCCCCCAGGTATTGGCACCTCTATTGCACCAGTGATCATTTCTTGGTCTGTTGATCTCTCCCAGAAGGAAGTGTGTTCAGCCTTCTCATAGCAACAGTCTGCATTTTTTATCCATAGTCTCTGCTTTCTCCAAATATCATTGATCAATCTCCCATGGCAACTAATGCTGTGCCTTCTGGCACTGCACTTGCTACCATCTGGGTACTGGATACCATTCTGGATCTCGCAGGGTCTCTCGGTGTTGTTCATAAAAGTTGATAAATTTAAGAGGTTAAGATTCTATTTATTGATAACCCAGGATTGATACTCAGTAACGCCAAACTTAAAAGTAGCTATTAGTCAGAAAGGTTTGGTAGAGGGTACATGAAAGTTACAACTTCTGGTCTCCTTGGTGGTATATTGGAAATGATAAACTGTATTGAGTCATAATAAGAAATGATTAAAGTTTAGAACATTCTGACCAAAATGGGTCAGAACATACCATTTAAAAACATTGCTGGACAGTCAAGAGGGATCTAATCATTTTACATGACCCACATCTTCCATGGACTTCCAACATGTTCTTCCAACATATGTATACCAATCAGTGAGATGAAATAAGATCCATGTATGACCTTGAATCTGGAGGATTTTTTTGTTTTCTTTGGATTTTCAAGGTAGGATCTCAATCTAGCCCAGGCTGACCTTGAATTCAATATGTAGTCTCAGGGTGGCCTTGAACTCATGGAAATCCTTCTACTTCTGCTTGGGTGGACTTTTTAATAGTAATATAACTGATACAATATAGATCATTATAACTGATATGATATAGATCATTATAGATCATTTTGTCAGAAGCCTCAGAGCATTCATCCGAAGAGGAATGCTTAAGACTTAGTACTCCATCATAAACAAGTCATTTGTGTTTTAGCTCTCTTAATTAGCAGAGTGAGAAAAAGAAGCAAGTTAATTACTTTTTAGAGACTACAGAAGAAATTATCTAAATATTACTAGATAAGCCAGGTACCTGATCTTATTTATTGATTGTTCAATCTACCTTTGAAGTGAAAATAGATAGCAATTTTAAGATCATTTGATTTGGTGAATACTAGAAATCATATGTTTTACAAACCCACGAAACATTTTATCCTAACATTTCAAAAGTTCATATATTTTTTGTTTGTTTGTTTTGTTTTGGAAGGGGGTTGAGCCTGGAATAACTCTCTTAGCATAATCTTTTCCAGATCCATCCATTTCCCTGAAAATTCATAATTTCATTTGTATGCATAGCTATATGAATCTCCATTGTGTAAAGGCACCTCACTTTCATTATCCATTCATCAATTCAGGGCATCTATGCTAGTTCCAGAAGCAGCAATAAACATAGATGAGCAAATAACTCTATAGTAACCTGCAGAGTCTTTAGAGATATATGTCAAGGAGTGATATAGCTGGATTGTGTGTTAAGTCTATTTTTAGCTGTCTCCAGAACCTCCACATTGATTTCCATCATGGCATATACCAGCTTACATTCCTACAAATAATGAAAGGTTCCTCTTTCCCCACACCAGCCAGCTTTTATTGTCACTTGATTCTTGATGACAACCATTCTGACAGCAGTGAGATGGAAAGCTTTCATTTGCATTTCCCGGATGGCTAAGGATGTAGAACATGCTTTTAGATCTTTATTGACCATTTGTAGTTCTTGTGCGAACTCTCTACTCAGTTCTATAGCCCATTTTCAAAACTATATTTTTAATATTCTATTTATTCATTTACTTATTTAAGAGAGAGAGAGAGAGAGAGAGAGAATGGGTGCACCAGGGTATCCAGCCATTGCAAACGAACTCCAACACATGTGTCACCTGGTCCATCTGGCATTACAGGGTTACTGGGGAATCAAACTCAGGTTCTTCTGCTTTACAGGCAAACAGCTTTACCAATAAGCCATCTCTCCAGCCCCCTAAATAAATTTCTTAAGAGATATTTAACTTTTTTTTATATTTTCCAACTGTTTAATCACTTTAATTGCTTGGATGAAATCTTAAAGTATATATGTGTAAATAATAAGAAAGACAAAAAAAAAATAAGAAAGACATTATTTTACATGTGAAATCCCAGTCAAGGCAAACTTCCAGAATGTGCTTTTCCTTTGAGCAATTTCTTACCCTAACAATTCTTACCAGTGAGTGTGTTATAAGAACTGATTCTAGCTAAAAGGTAGGATTCAATCACTTCCGGTGAGAGTAGACCAAGCCAAATGCCTGTCAGCATGCTCAGGCATAAAATACCCATGGAAGCCTGGACTTCTTTCATTTCCTGATGACAAGTCCTGATGACATTTCTATAATGACATATTAACACATATGTAGTCATCTGAGTACCAGGAAAAAATAACAAGCCTGTAAAAATCATATTTTTATAAAACTGAAAACTAAGAAAAATCTTTCACTTTGGCTGAAATACTCAAGTGTGAGAAAAAAACAAACTGGGTAACTTTGGACCAATTTCCATTTGTGGAAGGAACTCACAGAACTCAAAGCTTTCTGGTCATTAGATAAACTGGATATTTGTCAGTACTTTCTGCAGAGATGCCATATAAATCATGCATTTCAGAAGGAAATTCATGCTACTATGACAACTTTCTCTAGGTGACACAAAGTGTCATACATGATCTTAGGAAGGACTATCACAGCCTTTGGATAATATGTTCAGTGACTTTTTGAAAGTTTTATATTTTAAAAAAAATTCTTCCTGAATGCCTTGAATCCTGTTATTTCCATAATATGGTCACTATCATAGATTAGAAGCTTACTACCTAGACAAATAAGGACACTAATTTTTTAGGATATAATTAACTATGAGTGGATGTACATGAAGTATAAATTTGACTATGAGGAGAGAAATAACAGAAACCTAATAGTGTCTTGGGGAAGGTGAGACAATATAGTGGCATGCAACAGAAGTTTAGTGTCTGTGATGGTTAGGTTTTGTTGTTCCTTGACTCTTGGGCTTACAGACTGCTATTGTGGGACTGCCATGAGCTAATCCAATAAACCCCCTTTTTGTTTGCTACAGTTCATTCTGTTTATGCTGCTCCTCTAGAGAACCCTGACTAATACAGAATTAGAAAATAAAACTTCACACAGGGATTGGAATGCCAAGGGGAAATGAGTGGCACAGAAATTGGGTGCAAGTGGAAAATACTCTGTGAACCTTCAAAACTGAGTTTGGAGGTGATTCCTGGTCTGCTATCCAAGAAAGAAATGATGAGTTTGACAGAAAGATAACACCTGTTAGAACTTGTCACTAATAAAGGAAGAGTGAGTTCCTGCAGGAGATTCCCTGTAGGCAGAAAATTACAAACAAGATTGGCAGATCCTGTTTTCAAATGAAATCTGACAGCAGAACTTCACAATGTATCCAACAGGTGAGGACCAAGTTTCCTCCCGTAAAGCATAAGAACCATGACTGGGTGAAGAAGAGAGAATGAAAAGTGTCCATAAAGACAGATAAGATTCTGTCTGTAGGTTTTCACTTTGTTGACAATTATTAACCACCTGTTGTTTTGTGTAATTGCCTGAGTAAGGGGTCAGGACAGTAGACTTCCCTTGGATCTCAAACAACACCATTATATTATTTTCTTGTACTGGGGAATGGGGGGATCTGTTTCCACATTCCATGAGTTCTTAAATTTTTTAATGTCACTGGAGTCATTTGTTTAATTTCTGTCCTTCCTGTAGATCTTTGCCATGGACATAATGTTGCTGAGAGGCTGTGCTATGCCATGGATGGATGACAGAGGATGCTCACCCCAGAGAAAAATTTCCTGCTGGCAAAATTCTGGACCATCAGCAAAGCCAGTCACACCCTAGGCAAAGGGCTTGGACTAAAGAGAGCAGAGGATATTATTTATGTCTGTTGGAGAAACCTAAAAGACAAGTGCTGTGGACAACCTTCTTGTTGCTGCACCAAAGAACCTGGCAAAAAGCAGCTGATGGGAGGAAAGGATTTATTTTGGCTTACAGACTTGAGGAGAAGCTCCATGATGTCAGGGAAAATGATGGCATGAGCAGAGGGTGGACATCACCTCATGCCAAACACTGTCAAGGCGAAGCTGGCTATAACCCCCGTAAGCCCGCCCCCAACAACACATATCCAACCAGGTTTCAATTCTAAAATTACTATCAGCTTGGGATCAAGCATTCAGAATACATAAATTCATGGGGCCTCCTGAATCAAACCACTACAACAAGAAAATATAAGTTCCTGTCATTCTAAACATATGTGTTCTGCCTAAGCATAATGCTATAGTGAATGTAAAATGCAAAGACATGTCTACTTCTATAAGTTTACATCATAGACTTTAAAGTGAAGAGACCACAGATACTACCTAATCCAAAGCTTTTCCAATTCCTTTCTCCATGTGAAATTCTGCATGGTATTCCTTTGTCCCCTTACCACTTCTTTGTGCCGTTGTGTTTAGAGAAAGGAATGGTCTTTTCATCTTTCATTGTACTTTCCATGGCATCTATAGTCTTTTCCTGAAGGATTCCAACACTTCCAGTTTATGTTGGAAGTACCTTTCATAGTTCTGCATGGTGAATGAGCACACTGTCCTGCAGAACTTCTTTTGGAAATGTTAAAAGGGGGAATAAATTCTCTTTTAAAAAATCTTATCATCAACACCCCTCAACCAACCTTTCCAAACCCAGGTAAACCTTTGCCCAGGTTTCAGGGATTCTTTATAAATTTAATCCTGAATGACTCATATAGGACATTTATTTTTACTTGTATAGGCTAGTTTTTATTATTGTAAAATAGAGTGGAATGACAAGAAGAAAAATTGTCTTCTTCCTGAAATAATACAATTTAAGCAAACAATAATTTTCCAAACCAAATCATAATAGGCACAGGTAACAGATCTGAGGAATATGCATACAAAGAGCTGTTTCTTTGTAGCTCTTATTGCTGCTACTGTGAGTAGGGTGATTACCTGCATATTTTACTCATCTATGACTATATTTTTGGCAATCACAATCCAAACTAGGAATTCATATTAAATGTTAGAGAAATATATTTTTCCTTGCAAAGTTGGTCACTTGAAACTAATAACATCAAAAAAAGTTGAGTGTTTTGTCCTGTCCTCAAGAAAAATGGTAAGACGAAGGTATATTTTCTCTTCCTCCTTCTTTCCCTTCTCCTCCTATTCCTTCTACTTCTTTGGTGTAGGGTTGAGACAAGGTATCATGGAATTTACTATGTAGCTGAGGCTGGCTATGTACTCCAAATTCTAATGCTTCTTTGACACAAGTGCTGAGATTATAAGTGTGCAACACCATATTACACACACATGCACCCTCTCTCTGTCTCTCTCTGTTTCTATCTCTCTTTTTCTCTGTCTCTCTGTGTGTTTTCTTTTTGTGTGTGTGTGTGCTATACGCTTGTGTGTATGTCCAGATGTGGAGGTCAGAATGGGATGTCAGGTGTTCTCCTGTATTGCTTTTATGCCTTATTCCTTGAGACTGGGTCTGTCATTGAACTTGGAGTTCATGCTATTTTTCAGTTAGACTAGCTGGCCAGAAAACCCCAGGGTTTCTTGTCTCCACACCTTTTAGTGCTTAAAAGTGAAGGGCTGGAGAGATGGCTCAGCAGTTAAGGTAACTCGTGTGCAAAACCTCACAACCCAGGTTCAATTCCCCAGTACCCACCTAAGCCAGATGCACAAAGCAGTGGCTGGAGGCACTGGCGCACACATATTCTGTCTCTGCCTCTGTCTCTGTTTCTCTCATCCTCTTGCTCCCCATTAGAAATAAGTAATTAAATTAAAATATTAAAAAGTACAGTACAGATGTGCATAGCTATATGTGACTTGTATTGTAGGTCCTCGTGCTGGTGCAGCACATACTGTCTTCCACTGAGCCATTTCCCCAGACAAAAATGTATTTGCTCGTGTCTCCTCTACCCTCACTTATTTAAAAAATATCCTGGGGCTGGAGAGAATTGGCTCAGTGGTTAAAGGTGCTTGCTTGAAAAATCAGACTGCTAGAGCTCAAATTCCCATTACACACATAAAGCCAGATACACAATCATGTGTCTGGTGTTCATTAGCAGTGACAGGATGCCCTCTCTACTTGTAAATAAATACATAAACAAACAAACAAATAATTTTTAAAAATCCAATGATGTGTGTCTTGCTTTTCATATAGCTCAATGCCTAGGTTATAGTGAAAGTATCTATTTATGGTTCTATGGTATAAACAAATGACATATTTTTGGAAGTTGGGGGAAGAAAATGATCCCTACACAAATATTTGGCTGTTTAAGTCTTTCCCACAAAATAAAGCCAAGTGCTTAGGAACAGTGGTCTGACACTTTCTTTTACTTGAAGCGGTTTCTGACAAGGCACCCCAGGAGAAAACCTCCCTGTTGGCATAACTTCCATGTCAAAATGATGTTTCTCTGAACAGCTGCATGGATTTCTCCAAGCACCTAGCAGCCATTCCCCAGTCAGTCTTCATTCTAGTTGGAAGAGGTTCACTATCCAGGTAAGTGCTATACCTGCAAGTCTCGGTGCTTGGGTATTCTTTCCACATTTTATAAAAGGGGTTTTACAATATTCAAAGCAAAACCCTCTATGTGAAAATTGTTAGGATATAAAGTAGTACATATCCATTTTTCTTTTTACATGTGTGTGTGTGTGGCACAGAGCTGCATGAACACGAGTGTGCCTATGGAGGCCAGAGGTCAAGGTTGGGTATCCTTATTCACTCTGCTGATGTGACATGGGGTCTCTTACTTGATTGAGCTAGCTAGCCTGCCTTGGCCTCCAATGTTCTGGGACTACAGGTCTTTGCCAGGCCCACACTGCGTTTATGTAGGTGCTGTCGATCCAGATTCTCGTCCTCATACTCGTGTGATAAGTGACTCATGTAGTACTGAAAAGTAATTACTCAATTCATTCATCCTTATAACTTTAGGATATGGGTATTTTCATTCCTTACCAAATCCTGTGTTTTGCTTACTTTTTGAACGGTCATGCAATTCTGCACAAATAACTCTGGTTGCATTTTTATTTAAATTGACACCAACTAATCTAGCTCAAAATGAATTTGAGATATTCTCTGAAGACTGACATAATTACTCAGACTGTGTTTTTTAAAAATATATTTTATTTATTCATTTTCAAGCAGAGAAATACAGAGAGAGATAGAGAGAAAGAGAGCACCAGGGCCATCACCTTGTGGGTCTGGCTTGTGTGGGTACTGGGGAATTGAACCCAGGGCCTTAGGCACTGGAGGCAAGTGCCTTAACCGGTGAGCCATCTCTCCAGCCCTCAGACTGTGTTTTAAAAAACAATTGCAACCATATCTCAATCCTGTGGCCAGGTGAGGGTTTGATTTTATAGGTCCATGCATGGCCCGCTCCGTTTAGCCAAGCTTGCCAACTTCAAACACAGAAAATTTAATTGTAAGAAGACTGAATTTTAAAAAAATCAGTGATAATTATGTTCTTAGAATTCTGAAAGAAGCTAGGCAGGAGTCGGAGGGGAATCACACGGGAAGAACAATTATCCTGGGTGACAAGGTGGTGGGAGAGCCAAACAACCTGGTGCCAAACCATTAAGGAGGAACATGGAGACACAGCCTGAGCTGCCAAGAGTATATCTTGAGCAAGAAAAAAGAAAGGGAAGGAGGGAAGGAAGAATGGAGGGAGGAAGTAAGAAAGGAAAGAAGGAAAAGAGGAAGGGATGGAGGAAGGAAGAGACCGTGGGATGGATAGAGGAAGGGAAGGGCAGGGGAAATAGGGCTTGAATTTGTGTGTTTCCATTGAGAATACAACAGCCCTCCTCTGATTGTCTACAACTTCAGTTACCTACAGTCAGCTCTGACCCAAAACCATTGTTTGTCTTGATTCTTTTAAGAAAGCACATATTCACGTAACTTTTAGTACAGTGCATTACCATTATTCGATTACTTATTACTGTTAATCTCTTATGATGCCTAATTCATAAATTAAATTTACCCTCAGTACACAGGCGTAGAAACGTGTGGTATAGACAAGGTTTGGTGATGTCCGTGGTTGCAGGCATCCACTGTGTATACAGAGACCACTGTAACACACGTGGGTCTCCTAACCTCACACAGTGGCAGAACAAAATGACAGGATACTAGCTGAAGAAAGAAGGGACGTTTTAAAATGTGCCCACCTGTATAAATGACATTTGAACTAGAGCTGTTAGGGGGAGGGGTGCACTTGGTAGACAAAATGCATGAGGCTTATTACTGGCATAAGAAGATCGGATTGCAGTTCCAGTAGTTTCTTTTCAGGCACTTGTGCGAGAATCTTCCCTGCACCACCAGAGTGGTTTATTTCTGTCTCTGCTTACATGAACTTCCTTATCAGTACCATATTTTTTTTAAACTCTGAACTCTTAAGCATTTCTGGATTTTATCTTTGTTTTCTGCCATTTCAAGAGTCATACTTAGTTTTCTTGTTCCTCTCTTATTTGGGAAAGTCTTGAAGTTCCCAAGAAAGCTGGCAAATATCAACTCCCATTGCATGAGCTAACCTATGTCTCTTGCTTATCTGGCAAATAAGCTCAAAGATTAGAAATTATTTTTGTCTAGAAATGTACTTTAAGCATGCCTAATGATTAAATGTTCCTAGTGATTAAATGTTCAGAGATTTTTTTTTCCAGAACGTTTGTTACACAAAAGTCATTCTTATGCTTAGCTTTAAAACTTTTTTTTTTGATGATCTGAGTACTTCTTTGGAAAAATAAGATCATTTTCTTAATTTAAAAAGTGTCTCACTATATATACTATAGTGTAAATTTTCAACAGAAACAATGGAATCAAGAGGATTGATTAATTTCTACTTTTGTTTCCAGATTGCTGCCTTTCTCATGCACTTTTAAGAATCAATACTGAGAGACCCTTGTACCTCTTTAAGTAATTTCCCTAATATTACTGTAACATCATATTTAAACTAGGAAGTTGACATTATATACTAAAGATACATATGATTTCCATCTTGTTGTCAAAGCCCTGCTTACCCATTGGCAAACCCTAATCTGCTCTTTATAACTTTGTCATTTCAAGAACATTTATGATTATAATGGTTACATTTAAAATGAACTATACAACATGTAATGTCTTTAGAAAGGCTTCTTTCTCAGCATATTCTTCTTGATATTGATCCAAATTGTTTAACATATCATTAATACAGTGTGTGTGTGTGTGTGTGTGTGTGTGTGTGTGTGTGTGTACATACCTGCACTTGTATGTCACAGTGCCTGTGTGAAGATCCAAGGACAACCTCAGATGTTGGTCCTGGCCTTCTACCTCATTTAAGGCAGAATCTCTCTGGGTTCACCAGGCTAGCTGGCCCAAATGCTGCACTGGGATTTCTTTGTCTTCACCTCTCTCTTGCCATAGGCATGCTCAGATAACAGAAAATCACACTGTAGTGTCTAGCTAACTTGCAGCGGTTCTGGGGATCTGAATTTATGTCAAGTACTTTATCCATTGAGCCATATTTCCAGGCCCAGTTCTTTTTATTCCTGAGTAGTGTTCCATGGTGTGACAATATACACATATTATAAATATATATAAATTTGGCCAAAATTAGCATTTAAATTTATTCTTTTCTTTTTTTTTCTTTTTTTTTTTTGTTTTCTTAATGGTCATTTGCAAGCAAATATTTGCTCTTGATTTTTTATAATATCTTTTAATATATCTCTGTATGATTTTTTCTATTGGTTGTGATACATATTAAATATACATAACTTACAAAATACAAGTAATACCATTTTGAGTGAAATCTAGAAACTCTTATCCTTTCACCCTTTGCCATTTTTAATATAATAGTCTTAAATATTTCCTCTCTGTGCAATTATAACCACCTCAGAAAGTGTTATAATTTTTTTCTTTATTGTTCATAATGCGTTACATTGTTTAGTAGGCCAACCATGAGTTGTTATCCCCAACTCCCCTTTGCCCCCTTCCCCATCCCCAGTCAGCTGGATATCCTCCTCCGTGGGCCTTCTGGATCAGTCTTTGTGGTAGGGGACCATGGATAGCCCAGTCTTCAGCTGGGTTCTCATGACCCAAGTGCGTTGTTGCTGAGGGGTGCCAAGTCTCTGCTATTCTCCCCCACCACTGCTCTCACAATCTTTCCGCCCCCTCTTCCGCTCAGTTCCCCGAGTCGTGGTGGGTGAGTATTGAGGCTGTTATGGTGTTGTGAGCTTAGGGGGTTTTGTGTCGAGATTCGTTGGTTTCTGTCACACTGGCTTATCTTTTGTTGATTGGATGGCTATGGCTGTGGGTGCCTTGTACATCCAATCATTCTCTGTGGGGTTCCATATGGATCCTCCCCCGTATGACTGTGGTGGATCATCTCATGCCAGGATCTCAGCTTTCTGCCTGCAGTCGGTTGGTAGGGTTATATGGGCCATATAATTATAATTTTTGCTTCATCTATCAAACACAATTTAGGAACTTAATAGAATAAATTCTATTGTATTCACACATTGTTTACCATTCACTCCCTGGTTTCCTTCCTTTATTATTCCCTTTCTGTTAAATTCCTTTGTTATTCTCTAAGTTTGGTCTATTGCTAATAAATATTTTAACAAAATCTAAAAATATCTTGCTTTTTCTATTTTTATAGCATGTTTGTGTGGGTTGATGTTTCCTTTTTAAGTACTTAAATAACTTCCTTCTAACTTACATTTAATTTTTTAATTTTCATTAGCATTCATTGATTTTGATTGATTCATTCCATTGATTTTGTTTATACATGAACAAAACCACCAATGCCTCCTTTTCTCTCCCCCTTACCTGATCTCTTTCACTGAGCTCCTTCTTTTTTCCAGCTAGACCCTATTCCATTTGGATGACTTTTTCCTGCCCTCCTCCATCATTCATGTTAAAATGTTCAAGGGCTCAGTTTTGTGGACGACTGTTGGAGGTAGCAGCAGCCACTATGAAGTTATAATGTAATGGTCACTTGATTTCTGGAAGATAGTTTCCAAAAGCACTGCTCCCCATCCTCTGGCTCCTAGGTTCTTTCTGCCCGCCCCCCCTTCTACAATGTTCTTTGAGCACTCAGCTGTCATTTATTCTTTTTGACTAATTTTAAGTCTCCCCCAAATTAACCACCATCTGCATAATGGAGCTTCTCTGACCAAAGCTGCATCAGCACTAATATATTTTGAGGGCAATTAAATGAGCACCCCTGAAACCCCCAAGATGAAAATAAGTCATGGCTTCCATTTCTTAATGAGAAATTTCCTACTCCCAATGCAGGTTGTCTTTGTTTCTAGGAAAGCTCTTCTCTGTTGTCTCATTGTCAACTTGTTTAGTTTGGGCTTTAGAGTTTTCAGAAATTTTGTTTGAATTTGTCTTAGAATGGTTTCCTTTGGAGGTAGGTATCCTGATTGGGTCATGTCCATATTCTGCACTCTGAATATGTATTTCTCTTTCTGAATTTGGGAGTTTTAAACTTTTCTAATAAGTCTTTTCTAATACCTTTTCTGAATCAACTACTTACTCTTTTTCTTCCTGGGTTCTGATGAGCATATTTTATATTCGTTCTTTTCCCAGAAGCTCTGTTCACTTTTTAGTCGCCATACTGCTATTAAGTCAGCAGTTGAGCTTTTCTATTTTGTGTTTATATTATTTTAACACTGAAATGTTTATTGGTTCTTTTATATATCACATTCCTTTTCTCAGAACTTTCTGTGTTTAGTTACACAGACCCAGGAAAAGAATTTTTGCAGGGATATTACATAACACATAGAAATGTGCTTGCCTAATGGAAATCCATAAATATTTTTGTAAAATGCTGAATGAATGAGTTTAGATTTGCAAGGAAATTGGATGGAGTTAAGGACAACAACAGATTGAAATAACTTTCCCTCTTGGTTTCTCATTTGAATTGCAGTTTTTCTAGAAAGCCATCATCAGAGAAACTAAAACCCCAGATGGCATTAAGGCGTGTTGGACTCTGCTTTATGGAAACAATTTCACCATGTGGTTGATTGTGTAGGACTTGTTTTCTTTCTAATGCCTTTGACCATATTTTTACTTTTCCAAAAGATAAATTTCAGAAGCAACTTTACTACTTTACTATGACTCATGTGTTAATTTTCTATAGACTTAAAATATGGTAAATTTTGGGAAACCAACAAATTCATGGTATGGATTTTTGTGAAAAAGTTGATCTTTTCATTCATCCCTATTTATATATCCCTTTGTGACTATGGAAACCTTTATTTGTATAGACTTGGTGCATTTTTGCTAAATTTATTCTTTTAAAAATATTTTAATGCGGCCTCCGCTGCCGCTAGTGGAAGAAGATGGCGGAAGGCGGAGCCGCGGACCTGGACAGCCAGCGTTCTGACATCGCCACGCTGCTGAAGACCGCGCTCCGGAAGGGGGATACCTGGTATCTAGTTGATAGTC